>BGPR01001207.1:144799-198020 GCA_013235015.1 Araneus ventricosus | reverse complement strand
AAATGAAAATGAAAATAAAAAATGAAAATGAAAATAAAAAATGAAAATGAAAATAAAAAATGAAAATGAAAATAAAAAATGAAAATGAAAATAAATATTTTTTGTTGAAATAAAATGAGAATGAAAAGATCAATCAGAATTGAAGAAAAGCCGAGAAAATTCTTTGTCCCTAAATACGCTCGAAAATTTTCAAAGTCTGAAAGCAAGATGAAAAAATAATTAATTCCTTATCTCAAAAATTCCTCATCTAAGAAGTGGTTGGTGGCGAGAGATTGGTATCTGGTGGCTGATTTCTGATCCCGATGTCCTAGAAATCCCATTTCTTGTCTGCTCTGAGGTGTGGCCGCTTAGAGAAGTTTTAATGTAATGAATTATAAATTGAAGATTTAAATGCAGAAAATAATTAAAATAAATATTTACCTTTTTATTGGATTAATAAATGAGTGTGTTCAAAAACTGTTTATTAAATTCATTTTAGCGTTAATTTTGGAGCAACTATCCTTCCTGGGGATCACGGCAGGAGCGCATCGGTTGTGGTCCCATCGCTCCTACAAAGCCAGGTGGCCACTCAGAGTTTTACTCTGCATTCTGAACACCGTCGCATTTCAGGTAAACTACTTCCAATTCAGATCCCTGAAAAATCGATTGTCAGCATGTGGAAGTCTCTTAATAATATTTTACATTGAGTTCCAAGCGCAGTAATATACCTCAGTTTTCGTCGATTTTTTCCTCGAAAACTTTTTCTCGTTTCTGGTCATCTACCTCAGTTTTTCGACGCGCCGACGTGACATCACTTCTGATTTTGCAAAAACAAACGGCAAGGGTGCGACCTCGGACAAATATGAACCGAAAAACATGTGTCCGAAACCAAAAATTACGTAGATTATGAAGGATTCACCCCTCCCTCAACAAGTCTTCAAAAGTCATAAACTTGCCTCTTTTGTAAAATCAACAGGAGAAAAAAGCAGTGCCAGAACATAAGCCTGTGAAAAGTATTCTAACTCTTTCTTCGAAGGTAATGTTAGGTGATTGTAAGTGAAACACTTTCTCGTGTATCATTCAGAATCTTACAGAAAGTTTAGCAGTTTAATATTAATTTTATTTATATTTCTTAATACTTTTACTATTAAACACTATATTCATCATATATAAACTGCATTTTTAGTGTGTATATTGGAGTGTCTAATTATTGGAATTAATTGGATTTACATTGATTCATATATAAATAATTGCCTCGGTTTTCGCCGGTTTCGGATTTCTCCGATTATTTTAGAACGGATTATCGACAGAAACCGAGGTATCACTTTAGTGTAAATGAAATGTAGACAAGAGAAATGAATGAATTAATAAATGTGTATGAAGAAAGAAAGGTTTTATAAGTCATGTCATAAACTGGCTTGAAACTCTTAAAAGTTTATAACATGATTTGTATGACTTGACTGGCAGCTGGGTGCCACTTATTCTCTCTACGCCACTGATTATACCATTTTCCATATAAAGCAATATAACTTGATCAGCTACGTGAGTGCATAATTTCTTTACTAGAGTGCAATTTTGATCGTTTGATCTTATGTTCCAGAACAACATCTACGAATGGTGCAGGGATCACCGGGTCCACCACAAATTCACCGAAACTGATGCAGATCCTCACAACATCAAGCGCGGATTCTTCTTCGCTCACATTGGTTGGCTGATGTGCAGGAAGCATCCGGATGTGGCTAAGAAAGGAAAAACTATCTCTGTGGAAGATCTTATGGCTGACCCTATTGTTAGATTTCAGAGACGGTTAGAATATTTTAATCATTTTTGTAAACTTTTGCTTAACTTGCCTTAGTTCATTTTGGTAAAAATAGAATTTTATGATTGATTTTTCGCTTATTTACTGGTGTGCTAAAGTTCTGAAATTTTACACAATCTTCGATGATGTATTCTATTTCATGAATGTTGTAATATATCATTTATAACTTATTTTAATATTTAATAAATATTTTATTTTAATATTTAATAAATGTTTGTCCTATTTAAACTTTTAATAAATGTCCTATTTGAACATTAAATAAATGTTCTATTTTATCATTTAATAAATGTCCTATTTCATCATTTAATAAATGTTCTATTTTAACATTTCAGAAATGTTCCATTTTAATATTTAATAAATGTTCTATTTTAACATTTTAAAAGCTTAATTATCACAGTCAGGCGATTAATTTAAATTAATTTTGTTTCTGTAATAGTGGTGCCATCTGGTAGATAATTCGAGCAAAAATTGATTTTAAGGTTCCATATCTAAAATATGAAACAGAAAATACATGCATCTGTCTGTGTGTCGGTCACAAGAACTCCTCCTAAACGGTTAACGGGTAGCGACCTGAAATTTGCACACGACATTCAGTGTTATATTTCTAGGTCAACTGTGCTATTTTTAGCTTTCAGAATTAATCAATTCTTAATATATACAATTAAATAACCAAAATTAATCCGTTTTGAGTCTAACTGTTATAAGATTTTCACCAAATATTTCTAAAATATTTATTGCAGAAAAGTTATTTTTACAGCATCGTAAAGAGCAAAAAATTATCTTTTTAATGTTATTCTATCGCGGTACAATTTTTCCATAGTTGTAATTAAAGTTTAAAAGTTTATTTTCGACACAATTTTTAACAATTCTTCCTATTCTTATAAAATTAAATTCAAGCCAATTTACTGTTTCATAAAATCCTTCAGTCAAGTGCATTTGCCACTGTGAAAGTTAATATAAGAATATTGTTTTATTTCGACATTTTGAATTTCAAGGCAGACTTTTTATTCCTGGTTTTATGCCATAGCATATATTTTTTATACGGTCGCACAGTAATCCAATTACTGTGCGATTGGATTAATTACTCAATCTATTAGATGTTTTGTTTAATTTTTAAAAAATTAAATGATCATTATGAGTATGTTAAGTCTTTCAATGTTTCTTATTTTGGTAAATATCGAAGGGAGACGAACTAGGAAGAATTAAAAGGTAATATCCAGTTTATCTGTCGCAAGAAGTCTTCCTAAATGGTAAACAGCATCGAGATGAAACTAGTTGAATCCATTTTGGGGTCCATTTATAGATCAATGGTGCTTTTTTCAACTTTCAAACGTTATTACGTCTTAAAATATTTTCAAATTACAAAATCAAATCGATTTCCGGCGTTTTTTCTCAATTTTTCACCAATTAATGCTGAAAGATAAATTGACCGAAAATGATTTATATACGATTTTAAAGAGCAGAAAATTTTCTTTTTATTGATTTGAAATTAAATATCATAAGTTTTTCCTCCAATTTTAATAAACATTTAGAATGCAATTTCTAACAAAGCTTTCTATTATTGTAAATAAATTAAAACCGATTTACAATTTTATCAAATCCCTCATTCCCATATTTTTACCCTTGTAAAAGGTTTAATAAAAAATGCTACTTTCTTTGAATATTAAGAGAAAGGCAGAATTTTTGTTTCCACTTTTATTTCGTAGCATTTACATACAGTGCTGTTCAAACTATAAGAATGATAAGGAAAATTTTGCACTTTTTATTAAAAAAAATATTTATTTATTTATATCTAAAATACATTAATTTTATTATTAATTCAATCATACTCATTGCTAGAAATAGTACAAACTTTAGAGGAAAATAAGACAGTACCGGAACTTTTTCGTATAACTATTAATTATGTGTTGTTTAAAATTATTCGAACGGTCAAAAACTTACAAAGAAAAAATAATATAGCAGTTTTAAAATATAAAATATCAATATTTAATGTTTATATGGGCCTTCTTTGGCTTCAATCACTTCTTTCATTCTTTGATTCGGGTATCAATCAGTTTTTCGTTGTCTCCTGATTGATGCAGCGTCATTCATCTTTGACCGTCTCAAAAATTTTATTTTTAGATCTTCTCTCTTCAAAGAAGAATTTTTATTTCAACATGCCCATAAGTTTTATATGGGATTACAGTTTGAACTTTATGGTGGCCACTACAATACCTTAATTTTGTTTTTCGATAGAAAATATTTGGAAAACTTTTTTTGTGTTTTAAGTCATTATCTCGATGAAAGATATACAGTCGAACCACACTCAAATTTTTGATGAATTTCCTCAGATTTTGGATATGATATCGACTTACAGTTATCGTAATACTTACAGTTATTTTACCGTTGATCAGCACAATTTCACTAACACTTTTAGGGGGAAACAACCCCATACTGTCACATTTCCTCCACAGTGTTTTACTCTCTGTAGGATATTCATCATTTTAAAAGCCACATCTGATTGTCCCCACACACTTTTACATTTTTTTCACACAAGAGATCATATTTGCTTTTGTATGACCAAAACGCATTGTCCAAGAATTGTGAAACTTTCGAAATATGCTCTTTTCGAAAGGCCAAGAGTATTGCCATGTTCTGTTTTGAGAAGTACGAAGATGTATGGTCTTTTTCTTTGGATACAGCTTATTAATCCTGACATTTTGATTATAAGGCAAACTGCTAGAGCTCTCACATTCAATTTCAAGTTTTTCACAATCCCTCTTGACGATATATCGTTCTTCTTCTGCGCAAATCTTATATTCAATGAATCTTCTTTTGTACTTGTTTTTGGTTTCCTACCTCATCCTCTCTTGTTTTCGATGGATCCTGTCGTTTCACACTTCTTGCACAAATAGTAGATTTTCAAAATAAAATAATTTATACTGTTTTGCTAGGTTTTCTTCTGATACCCCATGCCTTCGATCTTCATCATTGCGGTGGCGAAGATCAAAAGAAATTCATTGAAGATTGCTTTTGGATTGACTGCTTCAAAGACCATGACATAGATTACATATTTCTTCCATTCTTCCTTCATAGACCTGTAAAAAATAAATTAACAAATGAATTAATCTATTAATTTTTTTAAAATTTACCATAGTAAAAACAAATCCAATTCTTACTCATTTAAATATAAACTTCGTCAGAAGTCGTTCGAATTATAATTTTGAAAAGCTGAAATATACTGTGTAAAAAAGGCAAAAAATCTGGTAATATACTATGTCCGTAGCTGAGCCAAGCACATTCCATTGTTTCTTACTTCCTGAATAACAAGTTAATATGCATTCCAAAACTCCCAAATTATTTAACCTTTTCCAATCGGCGGTACATACGCTGTACCGCAAAAAAAATGTCCTTTTACTTCGGCTGTGGTACTACTGCTGTACCGAGCGATTGAGAGTCTTTTCCTACCCCCTTTTTCCCTGAAGAGGAATTTCCTCAACTCATTTACGACCTTTGTCCGAAATTGGGTGGGGATGTTTTTCGCCAATGTCATCCGTTGTGTGTGCATTGGCGAGGTTCTGGAAACAACTTCCAAGTCTCAAAAGAGATAGATACACCATTCGATACTTTTACGCTGTCTATAGCAGACGGAGTTTTTCTTTTCTCGTGTTTTTTCGTAAATTTTTTCTAGAATGCCTCGGAAATATCTCACACAAATGGAGATTGAGAATGTGATGAAGGATTTAGACGCAGAAAATTATGATGACAGTGATTCAGATTGTGAAGAAGAATTAGAAAATAGCATTTTGGAAGATACTAATGAAGTTGATTTAGATACATCAGCGAATTTTGTTGAAAATGTAGAAAGTTTATTTTCATGGAAAGATGTAGAAGGATCTGAAGCGAAAAATGTATTGCCATTTTTGGGAAAAGTCGGGTTGAAATTTGATAACAGAAATTATAAAAATGAATACGATTTTTTCAAACTGTTATTCACGGATGAAATATTATCAGTTTTGGTCGAAGAAACCAATAGATATGCTTCGGATATACTGAATATCCATGGAGAAACATCTGATAAAAGGAAACATGCGCCTGCATGGAAACCAACTGACAGCAATGAAATTCTAAAATTTCTTGGTTTGGTGTTACTGATGGGACATATTGAAAAAGACAGCCTGCAGGATTATTGGACAGTTAACGATCTAATTGAAACTCCTGTTTTCAGAAAAGTTATGCCTCGTGATCGTTTCCTAATAATTTTAAAATTTTTGCACTTTTCCGATAATAGTTTGAAAGAATGCAGAGATTCTCCGACTAACGACAGACTCTGGAAAATAAGAAAAATTTTTGAGTGTTTCAATAGAGCATTTAAAGAAGTGTATGATCCCACAGAAAATTTATCTTTGGATGAAGTTATCATTAAATTTAAAGGAAGAGTGTTATTCAAGCAATACATTCCAAAAAAGCGCAAACAGTGGGGGATCAAAATGTATAAAATTGCTGATGCCACAGGCTATACATATGATATGAGAGTATATCTGGGAAAAGATAAATTAAAAGAAAACCTATCACCCTCTGCATCATATAATGTTGTTTATACAATGGCAGAGTGCGTAAAAGATAAAGGTCATAAGCTATTTATGGACAATTTCTTTTCCTCACCAAAACTTTTTCATGACCTTTTAAAAGAAAAAAAGATTAATTCCTGCGGAACGATACGCTCCAATAGAAAATATTTTCCAAAGGATTTAGCCCCTAAAAAAATGAAACAAGGCGATGTTGCTGCGAAATTTTGCAATGGAATGACAGCGCTATGCTGGAAAGACAAAAGACACGTGTATATGCTGACCAATATGCACAGTCCCAAAAATGAATTTGTTGTTGAAGAGCGAAAAAGATGCAAAAGGAAATTTGAAGATGAAGTTGTTGAATGTGGAATAAAAAAATTAACAACTACGAAGCCAAAAATAGTGGCAGATTACAACAAACACATGGGATATGTTGATTTAGGGGATCGTATGGCATCCACCTATACTTTCACTCGACGAACTAGGAAGTGGACAAAGAAATTATTCTTTAGCCTAATCGATATTGCCGTTTTAAATGCGTTTTTGATGTTTAAGTCAAACCAAACTAAGTCAAATTTCAGTTTAAAAGAATTTAGAATGAATTTGATCACATCTTTGATAGGAAATATAAATTCTAAAGTTGCAGAGCCTTCAGTGACACCAAAATTGAAATCAAATGATGATACAAAATTTTCTCATTGGCCAATTGACGAAAAGAAAAGAAGAAGATGCGCATGTTGCGCTAAGAAGGGTAAACAAAAAAGAACCACTATAATTTGTAAGGCATGCAATGTGGCTCTATGCATTGACCAGAACTGTTTCGAAGAATATCACACAATTTATTTAAAAATGATATAACACATAAACGAATGAAAAACATACAACAGGAGTTAATGAAAATTTTGAAAACTGATTCAATTTCAATGGGAGGGAAAGTAATAGGGAAACTAAGAAACAAGCACCCCAAAAAAAGGCTCTTTTTAGAGCCAAGAATTTTAAAAAGTAGAACTCACATTTTTTGCATATTTAAAACAGATTTTTAACAAAAGCATCGCTTAGAACAAATTTTTCAATTTTTAAAAAGAGATTTAAGATTTCATTTTTTTAGAAACTGAAATTATTCAAAAAATAAAATAGAAATTAATAGTAATTTTGTTCGTAAGATTAAAATTCAGGAAAAAAGATTTGTCACAGCAAAATTTGTTTTAAATTATTTTCATTGAAATATAAGAAATTAGTTAAAAGTTTTGATTTCGTTTAATGTAATATTACTTTACTCAGTAGCTTTGAAACGTATTCATTTACTTTTATTTTTTTTTTAAGTTTTAAATCATATTTGCTCATATTTGAACACAAATATATGGAAGACATTTATTTCTTTGTGCACTAACACTTTCAGGGGCACATAAATATATTTTAATTGTTCTTCGAATATATTTGACAAATGTAGTCTCTGAAACTCATAAATCTAAAATATATTAAAAAAATCGCATTCCTAAGAGGCGAGTTGGGGGTGGTTTTATGCCGTAGGACACCGGCCTTGTCGGTCATGAATCTGCTCTATTTTTCAGATATTAATTTGACTGAAAAATAACACATGGAATGATAATTATGGATTGTTATATTGTTTAAAATAACTAAAATTATAAATTTTATTAAAATTAAATTATATATAATTAGTTACATATTATTTGTTATGATAATTAGAATAGTCTTTTGATATTCTATAATTGAACAAAATAGGATATGAAACCGTAAAAAAACGTAAATTACATGCTAATTTATTCTTGAATGCAGTAGGAAATTTTATGAAAAACAATTTCTATCTATTTATAAACTGTGAAACTATCATTTATTTATTGAATGCAATGAACTCCTCATCCAACGACAACTTCTCAAAATACTCAAAAGTTCCCGAAGCATTTAGATTAATGCGTGGAATATTCAGAAAAATTCCTTTTAATAAAATAATATATCCGTTTCAAATATATATGTTTTAAAATTACAAACTGTGCTAAAGTTAAGATTTAAAAGTGCCATTTTCATGAACGGAAAGGGGTAAAATGCAGTTATATTTAGAAAGACACTAAAAGAATGATTCTCCCTGTTCTCTTTTAGCTAAACAGGTATCTTTTTATTAAAAAAGTTTTTAATTAGTGATTTTCCACCCATATCAACATCTGTGGGAAACATGTGTTAGTAAAGAAGCAAGCATTCGTGATAACGTTCTTATGAAAAGGTTCGCATTTGAACTTGTTTCTATGTGCTTATGCAATGAAGAATAACTATACAGGATTGACCACTCCCTGGGTGGGCAACACATTGTTAGCCATTTCCAGCATTGTTCACATAGGCAGGCAGTACCGTAAACTACTATCAGCTGTAAACGGCTTCATTCATAAAAGAGTGTTTCTTCGTTCCTTTGTCCAAAACGAAGACACAGAAAATAGCCAGTGATACAGTGCGAACATCTGCGATTATGTTCTTTGCAACTTGGTGCCTAAATTGGGCATTATATAGTGATAAACATTGAAACAGATAAATGAATTTCTAAATTGAAGATCTTAGCACTTGTATAGAAAACATATCGTACTATAACGGAGAAACAACGACTGACTTTCTTAAGGAACACAAAAAAATTAGATAAATTTAAGAAATGATTATAAAAAAAATTCAGGAACCATTTTAGCACTCAAATAACGATAGCATAATATATTATTAATCATTCTATAAAGCTTCTGTTGTATTTAAAGAATAGATATCAAAACATTTTGCTTCAGAATAAGTTTATTGCGTAATTTGTGGAGACTAAAAAAATTACGAATGAAACAAATAATTAACAATAAATGTAAGCCCCTTTTCTATATATTATTATTATTAAATATTTGTTTTATATAAATTTTACTCTCTTAGTTCTTGAAGTTCTGTTCTTTGAACTCTTCTAAAAGATCAATTTTAATTTTATAATTTGCTTAGAAAAAGAAAGCCCGCATGTTGCAAGATGCACGATACTCATAAGAAAATAAGTATCAAATGTGGAAAGGGAGAATTTAAAAAAAAAAATTATCGCGACATGCGTAGCCAAATATAGGAACCTTTCTAACGCGGGAACAATTGCTGACTAAAATTCGGCAACCATTCCCCTCTCCCCATTGTAAAACGAGCAATACCACATGGGGTGAAATGCTCATACTGTGCTTTCCAGTGGGGGTAAGAAATTTTCTCTTCAATGGAAAAGACAGCCGCATGGAAGGGAATATTTTCGTCGATTTCTGCCGATTCCTACAGGTTAAAGTGCCGTCATTTGATTTTTTGTTATGATTTAGATTTTTTCCATTTGATTTTTATTCGTGGTACAGAAAATAATTCAAAAGTAATATTTATTTTTTGATATTTAACTAAATTTTTAAAAATCTTTTCACATATATCCATGAAAAGGTTATTTAAAAAGTTTTCGACAATTTTCCTTAAAAAGTTTTCGAGATTTCATTTCACTTCGAAGTTATCTTAATTTTGATGGTTTTAACAAAATTTAAGAGAATTTTACCGTAATTTAGGATTTAAATGACGTTGGGTATTAACCCAGATAGCAATTTTAGTTTGCAGCAGACTTGCACTGCAAATCTGCAAGCTTGCAGCAAGTTTGACACGACAAGAGTGCAAGTGTGAAACAAATTTGCAGCAAGTTAACGCAAGCTTCGAAGTCACAATGGGACGAACTTGCAGCAAACTTGCATTTCAAACTCATTGCAAATTATAGCAAAAACAGAGTACGAACACAACCCGGGATAGAAGTCGCGATCTACCGGTTCCGAAGCAGAAGCTCTAACCATTCGGCCAGTTAAACTCTGAGAGGAGAAGATAGATTTCGCTAATACATCGTTCGATTCGATTTGTATACGATTTATTTAAAACTATTTTCTTGATTTCATTAATTTTTTGAGTTGAGATCATGATTTGAAATCAAAGAGAGAGAGCGATTTTCGCTAATAACTACGTTTTGCTAGTAGAACATATTATGAAATTAGAGTTTAAAAGTAATTACTTTAAAATGGGACAAAATGTATAAGTTATTATTTTTCAACAAACATTGACTGTTTTTACGGTTTAATTTTGTTGATAAACGTTAAAACTTCAACATTAAGAAAAAGGCGATATAGTTTTCTTTAATGTGCGAGTGTTATATTTAGTAAAAAGATGGAAAATGTTTCAAAAATTTCTTTATAAAAAGTTAGTTTTTTTTACAAATTATCATTGATTTATTGAATTAATAAAAAGAAGGACGGTCTAGGAGATGCTATTGCAAATCGGATGTATTTTTTAAAACAGAGACAAAGATAATTATCTCTTTGTGCTATCTTTGCATCAAGCTTGTTTTGCAAACTTGCAGCAAATTTGCATTGCGAGGAGGTGGTGCTAGTTGTCACGGCGAACTTGCTACAAGTTCGCTTCAAGCTTGATGCGTTAAATTTGCCATGACAAGCTAATATCAAGTCAAAGTCAAACTTGCTGCAAACTTACGTGCTATCTGGGAACTGGTAAATTATAATTCTTTAAAATTCACAAACAATATTTCATAATTATACCTTTTTGCACTTTATTTACGATTCGAATGTTTGCTTCAATAGGTGAAATTTGCTTTTACAGATTTTATAAACTTTTGGTTATCATCTTCTCCTTCTATCTGCCAACCATGATACCCGTCTGGTGTTGGGACGAGACTGCATGGAATTCGTTTTTCATCTCTGCTATGGCAAGATATGGCTCAAGCATGAACAGCACTTTTCTTGTGAACAGCGCTGCACACAAATATGGCGACCAACCTTTCGACAAGTACATAGAAGCCAGAGAGAATCCTGTTGTGTCCCTGTTAACGACTGGCGGGGGCTGGCATAACTACCATCACGTCTTCCCCTTTGACTACGCGGCCAGTGAACTAGGCTACACCATTAACTTGACCAAAGTGTTCATCGATGTCATGGCAATGATCGGACTAGCATACGATCTGAAGACTGCTAATCCAAATGCAATCAAGGACAGAAAACTGAAATCTGGAGATGGTACAAGAGTTACCCGCAACGATAAATTGAAACATACTTTAAACACCAAAAATCCAAAGTAGTTCCTACTTCCTATTTTTCAAAAGAATACAAATAATAAAGTAAAGGATGATTAATGAAAATAGTATGCATGTTCATATTATAAGCACAATAGATCTGATGATTGATGCAGAATTTGTACATTATATGAATTAAATTTTATCCAATTATATAAATTATACATATTGTTCTAATTTGTTGAATAGAATAAAATGTTGATTTTTTTAAACTCTTGTTACAGTATAATCAACATTATGTCTCTATATAAACATCAACAATTGAAAGTGACAAGTACATTCCTAATTTTTCAGAGAAAATAAATAATAAAATAAATTATGAAGAAAGAAAAATGTATAATATTGCAAGTGAAATATTTCATATTTACGGAAACGTACTGAATTTAATAACTTAATTTTACTGAAACTCAATTAGTGAAAATCATAAACGAAATTAGTTAATATAACTTGAATCCTTTACAATGCCACATGTTTCCATGCTGTTTCATGTTTTCCATGTTTTTCAAACCTTGTAAGGAAAATTTCCTCATATTTTTCGCAGGTTCCTTGTAAAGTTATGCACAGATATAAAAGTACATATACTATATACATAAAAAGAGCTTCTATAGATTTTTTTTAATTAACGAATAAGTCTATGAAAAGTAGACCTCGCGTCCAAAAAGAATGTAAAATCTATTATTTTTTTCGCAGTCTATAAACGATCAACCACTTTTTTAAAATGAATGATCAACACAAGTCTCTTATTTTATAAGTATTAGCAAAATTAGAATTAAATGTCTCGTCATTACAGAAATCACTCAGATATTTTAATTTTTTAATGGTGTCAAATTTGTCATGGACTCTCCAAACAATGCAACAATTAAAACTGCTAAAATCTTGAAAATAGAAAATATATACACATATGTCGATTTTAATGACTTCAAAGAACCTTCATGCCAAATTCAAGAGAATCGAAGAACGCGTTTGGTCGTGACTGCATAACAGACAAATTTTCCGAAAACAGAAGGAATGGAGAACGGTCCAGTTGATAAAAGTCTCTTTTCGATAGATTTCCATCAACTTCGAAATTAGTTAAAGAGTCAGTCTATCAGTCTGTAGAAGTTAATAATGAAATAATCAATACTATAAAAGAGAGATTTTACTACATAGCTGTTGAGTTGGTGATGTGAAAAAAATATACACATGATCAATAGTTTACTTACAACACTGTGAACAATTCAATTCTTTGAATTAAATTATACACACGCTGATGGTGATTGAAATTTGTTTTATTTTCTTCCATTTACGTTGAAACACCTTCAGAAATTAAAAATAATAATTTTATTATAGAATGTAAGATTAAAATTATAATTTCTATTGTCTTTTTCCCTCTGGTTGGACAATCTGCAGAGATTTCGGTATGCTATAAATCTGTCTTTGATATGGACCAGAAGAAAACTGGAGTAGGTTATGTCCTAGACACATCCGTGGATATGCAAGAAATTGCAAATGCATGAGTTACTTCGAACAGCAGTCCTTATTTTTTCGTGAATTAGTGAATTCCATCAAATTCGAGAATTAAGGTATAATTTATAAAAAACTGTCTGTTATGAACCAAAGATCTAAATTCACAATTCCAGCATCCTATTGTGTACTATTATTTCTCTATTCCACTCGAAAAGTTTTCCTTAAACGACCTGTTTATTGTCGTCAGGATGACTCTTGTTCTCATTTGTTTTGATATACATTCCAGAACAGAAATAGAAAGAAATAATGAAATTTCAATGACAAAAAATAGCATTATTTATTTATTCTACAAAATTGTAACTTTTGTGACAAGCACAAGCTTGGTATTTTTACTAGTGCTACAACAAAAAGTGAGAGAAATAAAATAGTTTTCGAAGCACAATTCTGAGGAAAAAAGCACTTTTTTGAGTTACAGAAAATAGGGGAAACAAAGGGAAAAAATCATTGCACAAAGAAAAGGATGAGATAAAACTAAATTAGGAGCAGTTAGGGAAACTAACATGATCATTTCACTAAATGAAAAAAATAATACCGATGCCACAAAAAAGATGAGAATTAAACAAATAACAAATTTAATTTCGTTGTTAAGTCGCCGAACAATCTGCAGCGTCCATCCAGCTGCAAAATTAAAACAATTATGTAATAAAGAACAAAAATAACATTAACTTGTACATCGGATGCTATTTTATGGTTTCTAATATTTTAACACAAAACACGCCAGCAATATTATAATAAAGATTAAGAAATACGCAGTTTTACCGATATTTATCCTTTTGTAATTTTTTTTATGATTGTTTTTGCTTCAGATAAATTAAGATGCGAGGTTAAAAATGAAGATGAATTTATTTACATGATGAACTATACCATTAGCGGCCATTAACTTTAAGGATGTCATCATAGGAATACAAACTTTATATACAATGTATACAAGATATTACACCTCTCCCCTCAGTTTCAAATCAAGTCTGTCTGGAGGTCGCACTATCCGAACACTCCTTGTTTTATAAAACTTCTCTGGAAACTTCGGTGCACTAAATGTTGACGGCGTTGTTAGAGAAGAGTGTGAAAGGCTTGGAGATCCTCGCATCTCATCTGGAAGTGGGACCGGTGAGCAGTGGCGGACTGGCAAGGTTGCAAGCTTGCCCGATGGCAAGTGGGCCCCTTAAAAAGAAGAAAATTCGGGCCCTTAGAAAGTGTGGGAGAGAAAAAAATATCTCATTCTCTATAGTAAGCTTTTCTAAAGCAATGAAATAAAATAGCCCTGTACAAAAGGGACATGTTTTGGGGATTTATTGCCGTCGTAATTCGACCATCCAAACAGAGAGTGGTCGAATACCGACCCAAGACGAATACGCAATTACAACTGCCCGTAGGAACTGTACTGAGGTCTCTGTCCAGTCCCCTTCCTTTGACCTTCCGATGATTTACAGATGTTTCTCCAGAATGTTGCAGCCATCGCACAAATCCTCGGGCTATTGGAACAGGGTAGCTCTTCAGTGCAAAGTCGAGCCGCAATACTCTTTAAGATTTTTTGTTGGTTTCGGAAGCCCCCGAAAAGACGGAAGGAATTGCATCCCTTTGTGCAGGAAGGTCGCGGTTCTTGTGAGAGATGGCTATAAGATGCGAATTTTTCTTTCTTTTTTATAGTTTAATTTTACTGCATAAATCTTACAAATAAGGGAACTCGCCTGTAAGAAAAGGTTTTTCTTGGCTAAAACTGTGACTAGGACACCAAATGACATCTAAGAAAAGACGACACTCACGAATTTCTTTATGCGTTTGGGGGGGGGGACTTTGCGTTTAGAAGAGTGAAGGGGTTTCATTTAAAGAGGGCCTCAGTCTTATTGGTCTGTCTTTCATGGAAAACAATTGGTGAGAAAAGTTTTATTTCTATTTTTAGTCGTAAGAGAGTAAAGACGTATTTAGTGTATCTTACAAAAGGAAAGAAAAAAAGAGATAAGCAGAAACTATCATTTTCTCTATTTTTACATCGTTTTTTTAGTATTAAACACTAGCCGCATTCGGCTACCAACCGACTCGTCCATCTTATTAATTGTCTTAATTTGATTATATTAACAAACTTTAAATTCGCCAACTTATTTAATTTTTGTTAAGTTAAAAGTATTAATTGCTACAAAAGACTGAGAAAAAAATTACTTGTGCAAAGGAAAAAAAGAAGAAGAAAAACAGTAGATAGGAAATGTATTAGCATTTGAGATAAATTTTGATGCAGTATGTTTTTGTTTCTCATGAAACCAATGACATAAGTCTTTACATTCCACTGTTAAAAAAGTCTAAAAACACGAGATTCAATGAAGATTATTTTTTGAAATATTGCATAATTATAATCTACAATTATTGCGCATTATTAAGCTTATTATAAAGTGAAAATTTAACCTCATCATATCAAATAAATAAATTGCATAATCTCCAGGAAGATTATCTTACCTTAAGTGGAAAGATGAGCTTAATGTCATCGCTAAAAAGTAAATTTATTAAAATAACATGGAAAATCTATCAAAAACTAAATTTATTTGAAGTAACAAAGAAAGAAAGAAAAAGACTGGACTTAAAGAAAAAAACTGGTGAAACAATGAAAATGGATTGCATTTTAATACAACAAAAGAAGTTTATTACATTATATAAGGATGTATTTTGTACAAATCTATAGTTTTACTCGATCTTTATGAAATTTGGCACGCATGCTCTTCAAAAAAAGATGAAAATAATTGTCAACTTTTTAAAGTCCAAAAGTAAATTAAAATTTCAGTTACTTAAAAATTAAGCAAGATTTTGGCGTTTTTTCGCAATATTTTCAAAAAATACTATCTAACAAAATGATTTTGGATTACTTATAATTCAAAGATGTCTTTTTAATGATACCAGTTTAGTTACGAATTACTGAAACATTACCAGTACAAATTACTAAACTCTAAATCATCCAAAGAAGTTTGTTTTAAATGTTTCTGGCTCTTTCAACAGATACCCTAATAATGGGCAGCATTTCTCCTTCATACTTTGTCGCTAAAATCGTATACGAAATATTTATCTTCCGGAATTTAAAAGCAACTAACTTTAATCATAATTTAGCTATTTTAAACGTAGAAAAGTAAGGGGTTTTAAAAGGGATTTATATTAAAGAGCGGAAAAATTAAATATATAATAAAAAATTAAATTTAATACATAATTATTAAATATTATAGATTTAAATTAATATAATTAAATATAAAAAAATTAAAAATTAAATATAAAAATAATTTATATATATATATATATATATATATATATAATGGGTATATGGGTATATGAATGTGTGTATATGAATTATATTATGATTCCAGATATGTGTGGGCCCTCTCTGACTCCTGGCAACCACTATTTTCAGACACAGTCCGCCACCGCCGGTGAGGATGCTCTTGAGAAATCTGGCAGTCCTGTTGTTGTATCATCTTGATCATATTCCAACTGCCCAGAAGATGGTCGAAGATGGAAACGGTTGCGTCAGTCGATACCAACAGGAGTTTCTACCAAGTAGGAGCGAAGAACAGCATGCTTTGTTTTTATCCTCCCATAGGATCTTTGGACAGCAATCCAGACGTCTTGTCCATGTTCAAATTCTTCAAGGTCTTTAACTCTATGGTGCTTGTCATAATATTTCTTTTGATTGACTCCATACTTGTGCTCTTTTCTTTTTATAATCTCTTACTCTGGAATTTCAGGCATGTGACTTTTCTTTGACATAGGTAAATTGGTTCTTAGTTTACCACCCATTAGGAGTTCAGCAGGATTGTACCCATTTTTAAAAGAGTTGTTCTCGAACCCAGCATCATTAGACAAAAATCTTCATCTACTGATTTTTCAAAATGCTTCTTAAAATTTTTAACCATGGACTCTATGAATCCATTGCTCTGAGAAAACTTGAGGTTACAATACTAAATCCCAAATATTAAAAAAATAGTTTGAAATCTTTAGTGGTGGCGACAGTTGTTGAGGACTGAGATCCGCAATAACTTCGAACTGTTTCTGGGATACCATGTCTAGAAAATATGGACTTCAAGTGATTGATGACAGTTCGTGCCTTTTGATTTTCAAGTAGAGCCACTTCAAATAATCTTCAATAATAGTCTGCAACTACTACATACGATTTGCCTTTTAATTTAGATAAACCTACACCTATTATCTGCCATGGGTGTCCTTGAAATTCAGACTCATTGGTTCTTTATGATACACTTCTGTTTAGTACATGAATCACAAGGTGATATCATTCTCTGAATTTTAGTAGAGATACCAGGCCATCAAATGCTCTCTTTCGCTCTTGCACGGCATTTGGTTATACCTAAATGACCCTCATGAATTGCCTTAAAAATGTCCGATCGCATGGATTCAGGTATAATTAATCTTGAATTCAACGTAAGCAATCCATCTTGGATATTGATAAAATGTCTATATTCCGAATATCTTGACAAATGTGTAGGCCAGCCTTCTTGAACAAAATTAATTAACTGAATGCAAACTTTATCCTCTTGCTGAGATTGCCAAATTTCTGACTGTATTTTATCAGTTGCTGGACGAGCGGTGTTGGCGCCTTTGAACTGTAAATTGTTGGCATCTTGGCGATCAATGGTTGCCATAATATGTGAGTGCGCCAATGCGCACTTTTACTACGCACTAGTCTTGTCTCTCGCTTGTTAAAAACCATGTATATAGTTCTGTGTGTGTGATCGTATAATAAATGTTGTGATCGTGAACAAGGGCTATACTTCCACTTTCTTATTCGACGGACATTAAAATACGAATTCCACTCCACTGCTCTCCATGAGTTTTGGACGGAGACATTGGTCCGACTCACCGGAGTTGAATCATATTTTGCCTATGGATAAATTCTTTGTTAAGAAGTAATATCGTTTCGTTTTGAAGCAGCCGTTGTTCAGCGGACTTTCGTCATTCACACTTCTACCGTTCCTTCTGATCAAAGCTATTCCTTTGAAAAGGAATAATACATTTTGTTTGAAGGAATAAATTGCGTCTCGTCATGACGATAACAGAGCTTAATCGTAAGCAAACGGCGTACAAAAATAAACTGAAAAAAATCGTTCATTCGTTCCAATCTGTAGACGGAACCAAGGACTATATCGAATTAACATCAAAACTGAACAGTATAAACGATATACTTAAAGAACTGGATAACCTCCAAAACGATTATTGTGCTCTTCCTGATAAGGTAGAATTGAATAATTCATTGGAGATTCTAAGCGATATGGAAGAAGATGCAGAAAAATTCAAGGTAAGCATCCTTGTATTTTTATCGAAATATGAAGAGCAGAAAACAGAAAACGCTAAATTGTCTCCAAAGAGCCATATAAAATTGCCAGATCTTCCGTTACCCACGTTTAGTGGAAAGTTCCAAGAATTCGAAAATTTTAAAACACAATTTATGAGTATTATCGGAAATAATGATTCTTTAAATGAATCTCAAAAACTAATGTATCTAAAAAGTGCTCTTAAAAATGAATCGGCCTTAATACAAAGCGATCAAGATAACTTCGATTCCCTTCTAAAGGCGTTAGAAAATAGGTATGATAATAAACCTTCGTTGACATACATATCGCTGGTATACTTTCGATTAATAAGTTGCATAATGAAAATCCCACTCAAATTAGATCACTAATCGATACTGTTCGGAATCATATGCGATCTTTGAAAAATCTAAAATTAGAATCAAATTCCTTGTCAGATGCAATTATCTTACATGTATTAAATAATAAAATAGATAAGGAATCTCAAAGATTGTTTCAATTAAGTTTGACGACGACCCAGGTACCTAGCTTACAAGACATTCTTTCGTTTTTAGAAGTAAGATGCATTCAACTAGAATCAGTCATTAAATGAGATTTCGCAGAAAAAAGTATTCCGATAAAAAATAAAAGCTCTTCCGGTGCAAATAATTCTCGCTGGAAATCTTTTTTGACTAAAGATAAAAATAAAACATCGACTGCCGTTGAATCAAATCCTAATCAAGGTCAGAAAGCATGCGTCATCTGTAACCAATTCAAGAAATATTCTGTGTATAATTGTGAGATGTTTTTAAATCATTCCCCTTTGGAGAGATATCAACTTTGTAAGAAGCATAACATTTGCACAAATTGTCTGAATTTTCATCCATCTAAATCGTGTACTTCTAAATCTCGTTGTCAGATTTGCAGTTCATTCCATAATACTAAATTGCATCGAGACAAAACAGATGTATCAATTCCGTCTACTGCCGAAGCATTTATTGATACTGCTTCCAAGGTCAACTCCGAGCAATGCTTTGCTTTGCGTTCAACGGATAAAAAGAATTCAAAGCCGATGAAATATTTAATGAGTACGGCTGTAGCTTATGTGAATGGAATGCCAGTTCGAATAATTTTGGACAGTGCTTCAGAAATAAATTTTATTTCGAGCGATTGCGCAATAAGTTTGGGTTTAAAAAGAAATCGGATACATTCTTCTGTTTCTGGCATTAACGGGCTCGCGCAAGATATAAAATATGAAACAAATGCTATTATTTCAAATAAAGATAATTCATTCAATGAAAGCTTAAAGTTTATGGTTGTTCCTAAAATATCATCAGTCACTCCCTCTTGTAATTTAGACATATCAAAACTTTCTCTGCCTAAGCATATTAAATTAGCAGATCCATCATTTCATAAGCCAGCTAAGATTTCAATGCTCTTGGGTGCACAAGTATTCTTTAAAATTATTAAGGCAGATCAAATCAAAATAAATGATTCAATCACTCTGCAAAATTCGGTCTTTAATTACATAGTTACTGGAGGTCTACCGACAGCTGATGATAAACTGCATTGTTTTCTTCTTTCCGAGCAAGAAGGGTTAGAAAATTTAATTTCTAAATTTTGGCAGTTAGAATCGATGGAAGATGAATCTCTTAATTTAAATTCACAAACCAAGTTTTGTGAAGATCATTTCTTGAACAATCATCGGAGAGATCAAACGAGACATTATATTGTTCAAATGGCCTTTTTAAAGTAACCTAGCTGTTTCGGCGAATCCAAGCAAACGGCTATTCATCGATTAAATTCGTTATGGCGAACATTAGATGCCAATCCAAATCTTCAACAGTCGTATCGAAACTTTATTCATGAATATTTGGATATGGGACATATGGAACAAGTGTTCGAAGTATCGGAACCGACAGTTGCATATTACATGCCCCATCATGGTGTTTTACGGTCCGATTCCAAATCCACACCGCTTAGGACTGTTTTCGATGCGTCCTGTGCTACTACGACTGGCGAGTCGTTGAACTCTATTTTAGCTAATGGAGGAGTCATTCAGGACGAGTTATTTTCGATATTATTGAGATTCAGAAAAAATAGAATCGGTTTAATTTCGGATATCAAAAAAATGTTTCGTATGATATTCATAGATGAATCACAAAGAGATCTATTGCGAATCGTTTGGAAAGAGAGCATTGGTGACTCTATCAAAACGTATAAAATGAATAGGGCTGTGTACGGCACAACATGTGCTCCCTACCTGGCACAACGAGTGCTTAAACAATTAGTAATGGATGATGGACACAATTATCCATTGGCTGCCTCAGCAGTTAATAGTGACATGTATATGGATGACCTACTTACTGGCGCTGCAGACATCTATTCTGCTAAACAGCTTAAGGAACAACTTATAGCGCTTTTCAGAGGAGGAGGCATGGAATTGCATAAATGGTCATCCAATTGCAAAGAATTGCTCGCAAATTCGGAAGTTTCTGATGGAGATGTTTCTCTTACAATTCCTGATGAAGCAAAGGCCCTAGGACTTTTGTGGAGACCTCAAAAGGACTCTTTAGCATTTCGGTGTCTGCTAATGTAGATACCTGTGAATCGTGTAAAATTACGAAAAGATCAGTCCTCTCGACCACTACTAGGATTTTCGATCCTTTAGGTCTGATTTCGCCTGTAGTTACGAAAGCGAAACTTGTAATGCAAGAATTATGGAGGTAAAAGTTGGATTGGAATGATTCCTTGCCAATACAATTGGAATCACAATGGAAGCGATTTGTTACGTTTTTATCAACTATTAACACTCTGAACATTCCACGATATATTTTCTTGGACTATGCTCTTAAATTAGAACTGCACGGCTTTGCAGATGCTTCTGAGAAGGCATACGGTGCAGCAATATATATAAGGTGTCTCAGTAACTCAGGAGAAATATCTACAAATTTATTGTGTTCAAAATCAAGAATCGGAGCTCTGAAGTCGGTAACAATACCCCGGCTTGAGTTGTGTGCCGCTGTGCTTCTTGCAAGTTAGCACAAAAACCATCACATCGATGAAAATTTCATTCCATAGTATTGTGCTATGGACCGACCCTACCATTGTCCTTGCATGGATACAAAAGGACCCTTCGGTACTCAAGCCTTTCGTGAGAAACCGAGTAAGTGCAATTCAAAATCTTACAGAAGTTAGTGCCTGGAAACACGTCCCATCCAAGGAAAATCCCGCAGATATTATCTCTAGAGGGATCGATCCAGAAAAAATCCAAGATTGTAATTTGTGGTGGTTTGGTCTGTCGTTCTTACAAGATCATTCAGTAGTTTCTCCTTGTTTTTGCAGTGATATCAACGATAATGAGCTATACCAACGAGAGTTCAAGAAAGCTCCAACAGATCCAGTGTGTCTTGTGGTGCAAGGTCAAGAAGTGTTACCTATAATCAACAACTGTTCTTCATTTACCCGACTTCAACGAGTCATCGGGTGGTGTGTGCGTTTCGTTAGAAATGCAAAAAATTCTTTGCAACCAAACAAGGGCTACTTAATTAGCCCCGAGTTATTTAAATCATTAATATGTTTGGTGAAAAACGTACAAGTAAATTGTTTTGCTCAAGAAATTCAGTGTCTCAAAAGAGGTCAGCAGCTACCTAATTCAAGCTCGTTAATAAACTTATATCCATTTTTAGATGAGCAGGACATTCTACGTGTTGGTGGCCGACTGAAAAACTCCAATTTGCCTATCGAAAGAAAACATCCAATTTTGTTACCCGATAACAATCACTTTTCGGATCTAATTATTAATCATTTTCATGTTTTGTATCTCCATACAGGTGCAGAAGCAACTTTAGCCAATATTCGTACAAAATTCTGGTTAATAAATGGTAGAAATTACGTAAGAAAAATTATTAGAAAGTGTATTCCTTGTCTAAAGGTAAGTGCAAAGGGTAGTAATCAAGTTATGGCAGATCTTCCCAGCTCTAGAGTAAATATGTCAAGAGTATTTAAAAGGGTCGGTATTGATTTTTGTGGCCCTTTCAGTATTAAATTGCTTTCAGGTAGATTTAAAAAATCGTATAAATGTTATATATGCATATTCATTTGTTTAGTTGTAAAGTCAGTTCACCTAGAAATTGTAAATAGTTGTAGTACAGAGGCCTTTATAGGTGCCTTAAAACGATTTATTGTACGTCGAGGAAAACCTAGTGATATTTGTAGTGATAATGGCACAAATGTTGTAGGAGCTAATAATGAGTTAAGAAAAATATTAAAGGATCTATTCAATAAAGAAAGTACAGGAAAAATTGAAGATTTCATTGCTTCAGAAGGTATCGTTTGGCATTTTAATCCACCTGCCACACCTCATTTCGGAGGTTTATGGGAAGCAGGCGTTAAATCACTAAAATCTCACCCAAAACGAGTTGTAGGAAACACTGTACTTACTCATGAAGAATTTAGCACACTTGTTACACAAGTGGAAGCAGTATTAAATTCTAGACCTCTTTGTAATCTTTCTAGTGATCCTAATGATGATTTCGTACTTACCCCAGCCCATTTTTTAGTTGGATCATCTTTAACAGCTTTACCAGATCCAGATTTAACAGAAGTACCATTTAATAGGTTAAATAGATGGCAATTGGTACAAAGGCTTTCTCAAATCTTTTGGAAAAAATGGTCGACGGACTATTTAAATCGTTTGCAATCACGTGTTAAATGGCGAAAAGGTGAGAAAATATTTAAAGAAAATGAAATTGTTTTGGTTAAAAATGAGGATAATTCTAAAACACTTAATTGGAATCTTGCAAAAATAATCAAGGTTCATGCAGGAAAGGATAATGTAATAAGAGTTGTAACAGTGAAAACAAACAAAGGCATTTATCAACGTCCAGTAAACAAAATCATAAAATTACCTTTCCATGATTAACTATCAATAGGAATTGTATATTTATATCTGTGTTTATATTCATTATCATACATTTAATTGTTCGAATGTTTTACGTATTTCATTACAGTGCTAATTAGTGAATACATTGTGTATTAACAATTTCGTATAGTTTCCTTGTGTTGTTATGTAACCAATGTGTATTAGTGTTGCATGTAAACATTGCAATGGGGCCCAGGATGTTGGCGCCTTTGAACTGTAAATTGGCATCTTGGCGATCAATGGTTGCAATAATATGTGAGCGCGCCAATGCGCACTTTTACTACGCACTAGTCTTGTCTCTCGCTTGTTAAAAACCATGTATATAGTTCTGTGTGTGTGATCGTATAATAAATGTTGTGATCGTGAACAAGGGCTATACTTCCACTTTCTTATTCGACGGACATTAAAATACGAATTCCACTCCACTGCTATCCATGAGTTTTGGACGGAGACAAGCGGCAATAACAATTTGAATATAGACTGCAATCTCTTCCGTGAGCTCTTCTTCTGGTCTCTCTTCTATTGTATTTCTGGAAAGGGCATCAGCAATCACTAAATCTTTACTTGGAATATACAGCACCTGATACGAATATCGCATCAGTTTCAATTTCATTCACTGAAGTCTAGGAGATAAGGAATCTATTGCTTTATGTAAGAAAATGAGAACTAATGGTTTATGATCAGTTTCAATATTTACAGTAAAGCCAACAATATAGTCATTGAATTTTGCAGATCCCCACACTACTTCTAGAGCTTCTTTCTGCATTTACATGATGAAACACAACTATACCATTAGCGGCTATTAACCTTAACGATGTAACGATGTCATCATAGGAATACAAACTTTATATACATGATATTACAAATTTTGATTCTTTTCAATTATAATTTCAGAAAATGCAATCTCAAATATTGTCATGACATTTAAAAATTTTAAATGTTACCTTTTCGACTGTTAAATCCATTATCAATCATAGCTACTAATACGTGCACACAAAAAGAGTGATTTATTATTTTCAATGAGCGGAATGTTCAAGCGCGAAATAAACGGTAAAGGAAATTGAATGTGTGTTACAAAGCCTCGACACGACGTCTAATTTTGAATGGTTCTTTTTATTATTAATTGAAGTTAAAAATTAATTTGAAATAAAAATAAGAGAGAATTCATCTCGTGTTTAAGATGAGCATTTAGCATATTTGATAGAGTTTTGTTACAAATAAGTGATTTTAACATTATTAATTTTAAGAAAATTTCAATGTTTCCTATCCATCCATCGAAATACGTCTGCAATTCGTGTTGAAAATCTTGCCATGTCTTTTCATCATCCTTTTGGTGAAACAAAAATAGCTGGCGAAATTTTTCCGGGGATAATTTAAATCTTTGCAATAGCAAATCCTTTACATGATCGTAATCATTACACTTATCCGCTGGCTCTCTTGCTATCAGATGGGCAATTTCAATGGGTATTAACCCTATAAGTTTTTGAACCCAATCTTTTTTTGGCAAGAAGGTTAGTTCTGCATGACGTTCAAATAAGGTGAGATTCAAACTGATATCTTCCTGCATATTAAACTTATGAAAAGTTTCGTGAATCGGTTTATTCGGTGTTTGAACGTTTTCGGCGCTATTCGGAATATTGGCAATCCGTTGGGCCTGTATTCGTAATTTCTCCAATTCGTAATCTCGTTCTTCTTTTTGCATCCTCTCTTCTTTTTCTTCCTTTCGTATCTTCTCTTTCTCAGCTTTTTCTTCTCCTTTTGTACGTTTCTCCACAATGCCATCAAGCATCTTCTTAACATCGTCTTCGACGTAATCTGGGCTTTTTACGATCAGTTCCTTTAACTTCAATTTAGTGAAACTCGCTTCAAAAGTAAGATCCAAATCTGCGGCGAGTGTCATCAAATCCTCTTTCCTTCTCGCGAGTAAAAATGCTATTTTTTAAAATTTAGAGTGGTGACCCAGAGAACAGTTTTAATTTTACACAAGTTAAAATTAGTTGAATTAATTAAAGCTTTAAGTTACACAAATAAAATTCTCTAAAACCCAATTCCAATTGGACAAAACTATTTAAATGACGTGCAAAAAGTTTATTCAATCAAGCAAGAAAAAGAGATAATTTAAATAAGATGCAATCATCACTGATAAACAATTACGAACAAAAATAAACTTTTGAAAATTCCCGGAACCTGAATATTTGCCAAATAGCCCAATATTACCGTCAATATCAATTAATTTTTTTTTATCAAAAAGACAATGCGTTCTTCTCAAAATATCAAGAATAGGTTACCAAGCAAAAATTCTAGAAGTATTCGTGAGCTAATCTGAAACAAAAAGAACAAATATATCTTTGCCTGAAATTAAGCTAATGATCGTACTTGTACCCACGAAAAAATAGAACAACTCATCAAAATTCAATTTCAGATACACTTAAGAACAGGAATTAAAAACACAAAGAATGCACTTAATATTATACTCAAAAACAGAATATTGATAAAATCAGAATCAGGACAAAAATAAGAACAATGTACTTCCGCCCAAAAATGAGTCTAAATACCTACATCTGCTCTACTAAGTCAACGATGTCTGGAACACTTTCGCTTATTCAAAACACTTTCACACATTAAATGCATTTATTTTCAGAAACACTATTACTTTATTTCCACAAGGACAGGCAATTTAATTGTTTGAAATATTTTATACCAGTAAGCAAAATTTCTCAAAAAGAATTGAAGCACAGGTAAATCGGCGTTACCTCTGACGTGTTGTTAATGATTGGTATTTTTACCGAATCATTTATTTCATTCTCGCTGACAACTCACGCAAGACCTGGAGATGATACTGGAATAATTCGAAGTAACTCCAGAGGCACTTTCGCTGGTGTTGACCTTAAGGACTGAGGGAATTTCGCTTCGTTGAAAATTCAAGTAATACCCGGATCTGACGCCAGGAATTCGATGCAATTCCGAAAGTGCCTTCGTCGGTGTTCTGGATTTCGCAGGATTCCAGTAGTCGCTGGATTTCGCTGAATTCTGGTGGTCGCTGGATTTCGCTGAGTTGCTTCGTATCGCTCGTTAAAGCTGCTCTCAATTTGCCGAAAATTATCGCCGTGTCTCTTTTTCGATGCAAGGCCAGATCCCGACGTTGTTCAGAAATTCAGGTTACTCATAAAGTTAAAATCGACGAGGAGGTGAAACCAAAACTGCTCTTAGTTAAAATTTTGAACATTGCTTAAATCTCGGGCCGAGCCTCCAATTTGTAGGAAAGGTGTCTAGGGGATAAAGGTTCTAATTTGGTGCAAAGTGAAAAGAGAGAGTTAAAATCAACTAATTTATTATTTAAACACAATTAAAACATTTAACTATTTACAAAGGGGTTAAAACAATAAACATAAGAGCAAGTTCACCTCCGAGATAGCACCAGGCTAATTCATAATTTACATAATTTAATCGCTCAGAAAACGGAGAGCCTAAATTATATCGACCGCTTCGGTGAAAATCCAACATCGAACTGATTTAATTCTCGCCGCGTGACGTGACTTCACTTCCCCATAAAACAGACGATTTTATTAGTGGTGCCATCTCTTACAATTTTAAATGAACAAAAATGCTAAAGTTAGTTTCTACATATATATATATCCATTTAATTTCCTTAATTGCTAATTGCAGAAGATTGACTCACATTTTATTATAGAGGATGTCCCAAAAAGTGGAACAGACATTTATTTCCTTAAATATTGCACCTAGACATATACTTCCAATTACAAACTTTCCTCAAACAAAGTAGGAATTTGTGTGAAAACTATTTAGCTTCTGTGGAAGTAGGAAATGAAAAGTAAAGAAAATCAGATTTTTATGCGTTCCCCATCAGATCAAAAGTGACAATGAGTAAAATATTCCTATTACACTTATTTATGCATTGTTACAAAGATGTATAATCGTTTTCCTGCCCCGCTAGTCTTATAGAGGGAGTTTCACAGGAGTAAGCATGGAGTGACTCGCAGAGCCCATTCCGAGAGCCCTTACATTCGCGACAATTTTGGCGACTTGGCGACAAATCGATGATTCCAGAAAATTCGACCATTTTCTGGGTTTCTCTATTACGAAAGGAAATACACTTGAAACAACGCCATGTGACTTCACGGCCTGTCTGATAGAGTATATAAGGACCGCGTTTGGATCAGAGAGAGTAGTTTTGATCTACTGGAACGACTTTAGAATTTCGTCTGCAGTGTGAGCTGAACGCTATTGAAAGTGCTGTTATTGTCGTTATTAGTGATTTGCTGACTGTTTCTGTTGCTAAATTTCAAAGTGCTGAACTGTTATTACCTGTGAATTGCTGTCTGTTCACGTCGTTAATCTGTGCAAGATCTATGATTTCCTGTTACCTGTGATACGTGTTTTCCTGCATATTTGTGAATAAACCTTCATACTCCATTATCCCGCGTGTTGGACATTTTACACCATACACCCAAAGACCGAGTTTTGTAACATTGGTGTCAGAAGTGGTGTAGTTGCGCATGGTGGATACGAGATCTCAGACGAAGATGGCTCAGAACGCTGATATATTTGCTCTGCTAGCTGAGATGAAGAAATCAATGAAGAAAGGACAGGAAGAAATGAAGGAAGGAATGAAGAAACGACAGGAAGAAATGAAGAATCAACTCCAAGGTGTGAAAGGACAGAATGAAGAAGTAAAGAATGAATTACAGAGGAAGATCGAGGAAATAGAGGGTAAAGTTCAGAAGGGGATCGAGGGAGTTGAGGACAAAGTTCAAAGGAAGATCGAGGAAGTGGAAGACAAAGTGCAAGAAAAGATGGAGGAAGTCGAAGAAAAAGTTCAAGTGAAGATCGACTACCTAAATAATAGGCTCAGTGAACTTGAGGACAGACCAATCAATTTTGCGGAAAATCCAGAACTCACGTATTTGAAACCAACGGTCAAATCCCTGATATTCGACGGACAAATGTCTTGGGCTGTTTTCAAAACTCAATTTGAAGTTGTGAGCCCTGAGAACGGATGGAATAATTTTGTGAAAGCCAGTCAACGTGTGACCTCTTCTCGAGGATCAGCGGCGGAAGTTCTTCAAGGAATACCTTCTGATAAGTTTACGGACCTTATGACAATCGAGAACGATATAGAAGCCCGATTCGGAGAGATAAGGAGATAGTCACCTTATCCAGTTTCATAGGACTTAATTGAAGGCGAGACGGCAGAAGCCAGGAGAAAGCCTTCAGTATTAGCCTCCGACGTGGAGCGACTAATGAACCTGGCCTACGCCATATGCCCTCTGGATGTCCGGGACATCCTATCAGCCCAGTACTTTGTCGACGCTATCAGAGATGAAGATACTCAAAATGCAACAGGGGGGATGGATACCAAAGACTTGAAATCAGCTTTGGCATATAGCATGAAGTATGAGGCTGCGAAAACTGTTTCCAAAACATTCCGAAATGTAAGATCGATAGAGATAGAGGATGGCGTTGGGAAAAAAACGGTGAAAAATTCCACTGTTTAACGAAAAGTTTGGAAAAATTATTAAACAGTCATGTTGCTGGGAAGAAGAGCACTCCTCGCCGAAATCCGAACGTGATTTGCTGGAAGTGTAATAAAAGGGGCACGTACAGAGGGAGAGCCAGACGATTTCGCCCAACCAGGAAAACTTAATGTATGGCCGTCTTGTGGGACGAAGGCTGCCTTTTCTCAATAAAGCCCCTGAAGAAGGACTAAAAGTTTCCGCACTTTACGGAGGAAAAAGTGGACTCTACGTGGTAGGATCTATTTGCAGTATCCCTTGATTGATGTTGGTGGGCGCCGGTGCCAATTTCCCTCCCGTAAGAACAGACTTCACTATTAGCACATGAATAACTAGTAATGCCTTCAGTATAACGGGCAATGCCGAAATATTCTGATACGACGTCTCTCGTTATTCAACGCAATTTTGGCGAAAAAAGGCAAGAACCCTCATTTTTTTCTGTCTAAGTTTCGCCAATTTCAAGATTTATTACAATTGTAGCAACAGTTCAGTATTTTGTAATGACGTCAACTGTCACTTGTTCTGTGATTCGGGTAATCTAACTGCACTATGAATGAAGAGTTAGGGCACGAAGGAGGGCTTCTCCCACCGCCTGGTGGGGGAATACTGGTAGGAGGCCTTTTACGGCCTCTCTTCTGCTCTGAATGGAACGAAGAAAACCTTCCCAGTTGCCTTTTCCAAGAAACCTGCTATTTAACGTTTAAGGCCAAGCTCCGCTGATTGATTTTTCAAAATGAAAATCGACTATACTGATTTATTTAATGAAATCAGAATATTTCATCGAGTTTGGCCTTACAGGACTACAAATGCTGTAAAGCACCGTTTATGCGTTTTTCATTTATACGTCGTTTCATCACAGTCTTCGCATGCATTGTAATTCTTTTCGATTATACATCTTTTCATTTATACGTCGTTTTACGTCAGTCCCTTAAAAGACTTATAAACAGTGCTTAAAAACAACAATATACAACAGACGGATTTTTTTTAAAAACGGCATTGATATGAATGTACTTAGATACTCATTCGGTTCCGAAAAGATTAAAAATTACTTATTTAAAATGCATCCAAATTTTACTTTTCTGAAACTTTTAGAGATCTTGCCAATTACAGCCGGATTTTCAGAAAAGTCTTTCTCAAGATAGAAAATAATTAAAATCTAATTAAGATCTATCTATAATCAAGAACAATTCACTTCGATGGTCATTTTATCCATCAAACCCAAACTAATAAATAAACTTAATTATGATTATATTATCGATGGGTTTGCTATAAAAAATGAAAGATAAATGAGAAAAGATTACATATAGTAATTTTATCCTGACAAGTCGCTTATTAAATTGTATTTTATAAATTTATGAAATATAGTATTTATCTTTGTTATTTCATTTATGAACAATTTTTTCTGTGGTAGAAATGCTAACTTTATAAAAATCTAATTATTTATCATTTTCATCTATTCCTTAAGACCTTGCCAGATTTTGCAATGCAATAAATAGCAAAATGTAATATAGGCAAGAAACATTTATATAGTGTTGAGAGGAAATGCCTAATAAAAAAAGTCTCGGACTCGGGATCAGAGGATAGCAAGACCGCGACACGATTCCAATAAAGATCCATAATGTGTTTGCTAAAACTCGAATCGATAGGCAATTGTACTCACGATCGCCATAATAATTGAAATTAGTTAAAAATAGATTTAAAAAAATCCTGAATTTGGCCAAATAGTTTTTAAATAAGACTTAAATTATATTTTTCGTTGCATAAAATCAGTAGACAAATCGGATTTTTTAAAATCTGAAAACATATTAATGTTAAAGGTAACACAAGCATAATGTTACTTTTTAAACATAAATCTTTTAATAGTAATCGTAGAACGGTAATTTTAATTATTCATTTTATTTATATGTATGCGTAGGTATTAAGCATATTCAACTTTTATTAAAGTCTATAAAATTATATAAAAATTCAATTTAAAAAACATTTGTGGAAAATCCCTCATCATTTTGTTTCTCTTGGAGAGAAATATAAATTCCGCTCGCTGCAATGCCGATATCGTTTTAATTCGTCGTTTGGTATTCAATTGGAATTTTTTAAATATGTTACCCTATATATGTGACTTTGAAGTTATAAAAGAAAAATTACGCTACATCTCGCAAATGCGCAGTAAAAAATTATTTACTAAAAATTCTCATCTTTTTATTATTCAAAGTATTTAATATTTTAATGCAATGCGTCTCTAATACATTGTTTAGTATTCTGTAATTTCCGTATCATTTGGCTGAAAACTCTGCAGTCTGTTTAGATGCATGTTACTGGATTTTCGGAACTTCAAAAATTAGTTTAATGTTTTAAAACACATTCAAATACTGTTGAACCAAGCGGAATTGTTATTTACATACAGGACTTTATTAGTATAATATTCAAGGTTTTAAAATTACATACGGTTTACTGTAAACCCATTAGCTAGCGAAAATCGATGTAGCAGTAAACAGACGAAATTTCAACCGCAGAATTTGTGATATGCTGTCAGAGGGTCAAGATGGAATTTTCTAAAAATTCATCCGAAATGTCAGTTGATTTAATAAATATATATTTCTTTCTGACCTTTTGTTTCTGTAGAAAGATTAAATTGTTATTGCTATTGTTTCAATTTATATGTCAATATTTTTAGATTTTTCTGTGATTAAAGAGCTAAATCTGAAGCGTTGCTATAATATTAAGTAACAGCGTGTAACTACATACTTTATCTTTAATAATATTTGTAACTTGAATTCCACGCTTATATATGGTTTATGATTTCTCATTGATTGTCTTTGCGTGAAAATTTTTTGAATTTATATACTGTTTACAAAACAATACAAAATCTACGGTTATCTCATCAAGAGCCCTGCACATATTTTTAAATTTATTTAAAACTATTTTTAAATAAGTATTTTGGCTCAAAATTAAAATAGAATTGCTACAGTAAAGTTAAGGGCACCCCCTGGGCTGCAGCCCTCTGACCAGGGGTACCAATAACTTAAAATAACTGATGTAGAATAAAGTTTTTTATTTGTGTCTGTCTCAACAAAGAGGGTGGAATTACTTACAGGGCAGGATTTACACATTTCTAGCCCTAGTCCAATGTATATTCTGCATTCCTTCCCTAAAAAAAAGTTAATAACAGGGGCTTAGTGGAGCCGGTACGCACCGGAACACCGTTCCGCCACTATTTTTTTTGGTGGCTGCGGCCTACGCCCTGGCCTAGGTTGGACATACGGGAAATCTGGCCCTGATTACTTAAATATACTGAAAAAGAAAAATCCTGCAATTTATAATTTAAAGACTATTTTTAACCCTCTGAGCGACTAATAGATCAGAGTAAGCCGTCTGAAAAATATCTTTCTGCTTGTCAATGGGTTCCTTTAAGAAATATACCCCGTCCTACAAGAGGTGTTTGAAAAAGAATTGCCTGAATTTTCCTCCCTCTCATTGCTATCTGCTGGAGGTCTAATTATCCCAGCGGGGAGAGTCTTCCTCCATTTCTTATCGCTAAAAGATCACCTTCCCAGAGCCGTCGGAGGGGAGTGTGAAATGTGCGACCGCAGAAGGAACCCGCGTCGCTGACTGATTTTGTAAAATGAAACTGATTTCTGTTTTTTTAAATCCAAGCATTGGCGAATCCAGGGGGGGGTGCCCAGGCTGCAGCCCCCCCAGAGCTGGCAGAATTCTTGATTTTATTTAAAATCACTGCAACTGTTTGTTCTTAACTTCCTCTTTTTAAAAAAATAATTAAAATGTGACAACATTGCTTTCTTGTTTGACAGGCTCGAAAATTTTCCTACTTTTCTAGTCATTGCACTTGTAATTGAAGCGTTAATGCAGTCGAAAACATTTTTTGGCTATTTTTTCATTGTATTTTTTTTATTAAATTATGGAAAGTAATGTAGTTTTCTTTATGATTTTTACTGTCAAAGAAAAGAGAAAATCTGTAAGGTTAAAGTGTTTTGTTTTACATGAGCCATGAGGTTTGATATTTGTCATGGCGATACAAATTTTTTTGTGACCTCATCCCCCCCAGACCCGAATCCTGGATTCGCCACTGAATCCAAGTATAAATACATTTGAATATAATTATACAATTTGTGCACTTTTTAAATCTACCAATCTAAGGCAAGGTTGGGTTCTTTAAAGTCGGGAAAGATCAGAATATCTTACAAGCTGCACATAAACTGTTACAAACTAAGAAACATTATTGACTGAGTATATGAAAAAATAACTGATTACGAAACAAAACGTTAAACAAAACGTGGCTATTTTTTTATATATAGTTAAAAAGGAAACATTTATTTTAGTTAAGAAAGCTAAGCATTTCACAATTTTGTTAGATTGCACTCCAGGCTTGAGCCATCAAGAAAAATTGTCTGTTAGTTTAAGATGTAGATGACTCTGAAAGCCCATATACAAGCAGGGCCGGTTTAAGTCCTAAACGGGCCTATAGGCAATAAAAGTTTCAATTTCTTTCTTTCTGAGATTGAAAACCAAATATTTTTCATTGTTTTTCGTACAAGCAAATATTAAGACAGACTGAAATTAAAAAAGAAGTATATTTAATTTGCCAAGCACCTTCAGAAGAGTGGTTTCAATATCTCAGAAATAAAAAAACTAAAATTTAAGGGTAATTTTTTTAATGAGTGGTGAAAAAATTGCAAAACATTTTTTACACTGTCTAAATAATCTAATATAAAATTTCTAGGGATATTTTACAGCCAGAAAAACGGTTCCTAATCTGAAGAAAATGTCGTTCGCCTGACAGGAAGGCATTTCCCATCTTATGTTGATGAAAGCGAATCCAGGAAGAAGGAAGTGCGTTGTGTGCTCATTAAAAATTAATGAAAACGGTAAACGTGTGCTGGGAGAATCACGATTTGAATGTAAAAATTGTGATGTTGGACTTTGCGCTGCACCATGCTTTGAAATTTACCATACGGAACCTAACTTATAGCATTTTTATTTTTAATCGCATGTCTTAACTGTAATATATTTCAAAAAAAGTATAAAAAGTACCTAGGCAATTAATGTAATGTCCAGTTTTATCAATCATTTGTTCATGATCTTGATATATGTGTTTGAATTACTTCATTTCTGAATTTGTGAATATTGGAAAATTTTTTTCATCACTACAATATTAAAAAATATTTACATATTATTTTATTGTTATGATCAAATCTGCATTACATAAAAGCAGATAATAAAATTTTGAAAAAAAGAATTAACAGTTAATATTATAATTGTATAAATTTTGTTATTTTCAGTTGGACAAGTTTTGATACATATGTTTAATATCAATTTTTCCAATAAAGCTCACATTTTAAAATTCAAGTTCGATCCTTATTTTACATTTCATCTTTACTCTCTAGAATAGATTTTATTCACGATTTTGCATTTTATTATCCCCTAAGATACAATTGCAAAATTTAAATGCTGAATTATTTTTTTAGGTTTTCAATAAAATTCACATTGTTTCAGTTTTCAAAAAACATTACTGAGTAATAAAATTATTTCGGCGTTTTGAATGGGACTAAAAATGGTTTTCCTACAATTTAGACCAAAATGCTTTGTTTTGTAATAGTTATATGTTAACTGGATAGAAATACAAATTTCTAAAATAGTTGTCATGTTAAGAAATGAAAAATTTAGAAACTTTAAATTTAAAAAAAGATTTTTATTAAAGCTCCTTCAGTTTCAGTTTCTAATATTTTTTCATCTAACTTTTTAAATGATTCTCAGAAGATACTGAGTAAAATTAGGATTCCGATTTTAAATATGTGAATAAGTTTCTGAGAAAAAATATTTTCTAAAAATGTATGTACATTTTTTGCAAAATATAAGACATTTTGTATTTCTTTATTTTCTATTAATAACAAAAAAATATTTTAATATATTAAGGCTCAAATCATGTTTTGAATTTTCGCTTTTTCCGAAAAAAGTTTACAAGTAGTATCTCTTGCAAATTAATGAATTCTTTAACCCTTTCAAGGGCGGTGGTTTCCTTTCGAAATCACCTGTTAAAGAATTATTTCATAGGGAAACTACCAATTTATGGTTATATATTTCACAACAATACGTATTTTAATATCTAATAAAGAGACCTAATTGCAGTAGAATTTCTAGTCTTCTTTTGTCACTGATTTATACGCGAATGAATTTAGTTTTCCCAAAGAAAAGAAATCTACCATTTTTCAATAAATTTCTAAAAAATAGGACTAGAAACCCAGACAAAACTTATTACATTTCTACATGGTCTTTTCTTTGCAAAATTGGCAAAATAAAAAATAACAGAAATATGTTACTTATTTCAAATTATTCATGCGGTTTCAGGGATAAACACCTTTTCAAGGTACTATGCGGTATGTTTGCCACAATTGCTAAGATAATCAATTTAGAGGTTCATTCAGAGGTATCTCTTCACAAGCATTTTTTTTTTGTTTATGAAAAGATAAGCTTATAAGCATTTCTACGCCCTAATAAGTTTCTGAGAAAGATTTTCCTCCGCAAGTTTCCGAAAAGCTGCATTGAAACTTCCCTATCTTGCCATTTGTTTTAACGATAAGGAATTCAATTGTTTCCGCAAACGTAGCACCTGCGAGCAAGTCTATTGTAAAGCTCATCACCACGAATCTGTCACTGTCAACCAAGTCATCAAGGGAGGGGAAAGCATAGGCGAGAAAACACGTATTTGCCGCTTACGACTGCAAAATTCAAGCCAAGAAAAATCCGGTTGTTCCTATCTTCAAGGCGACTGAAAGAGAAGAAATAATACGGTTCTGCGGAAGTCGGAGTAGATTTGCTTTACGTAGAAAACCGTTTACGAGGTAAAACTGTAACCGAGGGTTAAATTAAAATTGCATTCTTCTTTCTTTCTAACTTGCAAGGTCATACATAATGCCATTAAATATTTTATGGCACATCCTTCTTTATTAAACCTCAATTACTCAATCTCCTAAGCACATCGATTATCTAAAGTAAGATTTGATTATATTTAGATTATAGAAGTTTCTTTCGCCTGTTGAATCTGTGACTGGCAGGATTATTTACATTCTTAATGCTGCTGAAAAGTTGGGAAATTATGAATTTCAATTTTATTTGCCATAATAAATTCCAAATTTTTTAAACGTTAAGTAATATCATCATTAATGATTTTGAACATCATTAATTCATTATACAAGCCCTCACCATTATCAACCCTAGATATTGAATCGCCATTAGAAACTCTTAAAAAATCTTTTGCTGATTTTTAAGTCATTTTCGGATATATCCCTGAATTTCTTTAGACTTTAATTAACGTGTTACCTTCTTTTAAGGAGTTAAATGTTTCTTAAATAGAATTCAAAGCAGTACCCACAGTTGAACGTAAAATTCAACTTTAAATAATAATTTTTTTTCCTTCAGTCTGCTCATCTATGCATTTATAATTGAAAAGACGAGCGTTCTTTTTATGCCTTTTAAAGGGAAATTCCAAAAGAAACAAATAAAATAGGTTTTTATTGCTTCCTCTCTTTTCTTTCTTTCGCAAACAATTTTTTTCTTTATTGCCTCGAGAAGGAGGGATGTTTTATGACTAACAGACAGCTGTCTTCTACAGACTTAGTTTCAATGATCTTGGGCATAACTATACAGATAATGAGATAGAGATGATTGGACATATTTAGCATTAAAACAGAAGCGTACAGATTCAATCATGTTGAAAATAATTTTTGAATAAAAATACATACGTGGCAGTTGTAAAAGTTGTTTTGAAATGTGCTTTTACCGTGATTTTATCATTATATTACCATTAAATCTCTTTATGTTATTATCATGTGCAGTCATGTAGTTCTTTCGGATATGAAACAAGTAATATCTGTAAAAGAAGAAAAAATGTTACTGATTTAATAGTTAATGAAAGCTTTAATTTTGAATATCTGCTTTCACCCTTAATGAGAATAATAGGAAGCATTGTTACAAATTGTGTTTTAAATGAATTTTGAAATGTTTGTTAAAATTGGAGGGGGGGGGGACATTGTATGACATGAAATGATAATTTTCTGCTGTTTAAAATGGTATATATTTCCGTGCAATATGTAATACAGAAGTTATTGTCGAAAAAGTTAGAGAAATGCAAAAAATCGCCTTGATTTTCTTTTTTTAATTAAATATCTTAAGAACTAATTATTTTTGAAAGTTGTGAAAAGCACAGTTGACCTAGAAATGCATCCTAGAATGTCACGTGCAAATTTATGTCGCTACTGTTCACAATTTATGAGGAGTTCTTGTGACAGATATACCGTTAAAACCAAGGCCGGATTAAGCCCTGTGTGAGGCCCTAAGGCAATGCAAATTTTGCTCCTCCCTTTTCACTTTCCAAACTTCACAAATCAGATATTTTTTAATCGATTTTAATTTGATTTTTATATAAGCAGTTTTAAAGTAACAAATATTACGACGCACTGAATTAACAAAACATTAAATTGCGGATAAACTTAAAGAGAATTGTCTTGAATATTCGCGTATAAATTTATTTTAATTTAAAAGTAATTTTAAACAAAATAGTAAAAAAAAGTTCATTTCTTTTTAAGGCATTTTAAATACTAAAACACAAATTTTGACAGGCCCTTTGACTTGTCAGTTATTCCGCCAACTGAAGAAAAAGGACGATACTGATATGAAAACTTGAAAAGAAATCCTAAGCATAATTTTCTGAAATTTAAAATATACTTGAGTTTAATTTGAGTATGTTTGAGTACGTGGTCCTTGTAAATTAAAGTCCTTGTAAATCAATCAAAGCACAAAATTAAATTGCCCTGAATATACCGCAATAATATTTTGGGTCGCCCAAATTTGTTGGATCAGTGTATCATTGACTCAATAATTTCAAAAATAGGTATACATTAATAGGTATATAATTAATAGCTATAATGCAATTTTAGTGTAAATATCATATACTTTATCATTCACCCATGTAGCTTGCTGCGTTTTTGAGTTGTGATGTTTACACGTGCAATGAGAGACAGATCGTCAGAAAGATTCAAGAGGTTTGGTGCAAAATGTTAAACAAACCTACAATCTGTGGCGGATTGGTTCTGAAAATTGTGCTTGCGATGAGTCATAAAGGGGCCTATCGTATCTACAATGCAAAGATGCACGTGCAATGCATGGTACTTAAAATGACTAAATTATTTGGTAATTATATTATTTCTTGAAATCCGCTATAAATTCCCTGCATATTAGACAGCATTGTCATAGACATTATCACTTAAAGGTAATTCATTATCCTTCCTTAGCGTTTCAACATGTTTCGATTACTGTCTTGAGAGACGAGTGCGTTTCCCTTGATTTTCTCGTAGTATATACTTCCAAATATCAACGTAATTTGTGACCTGTGGTAAAAATTTATCGAGCTTTTTCCTGTTAATAGATTTTGTTCAAAATTATACTTAAAACTAGGAGGAAAGGTTGGTGTATTGTTTTTGCTTGTTTAGGTATAAAGATCATATACCAAATTTCATTTATCTAAGTTCTTGCGTTTCTGATTTACTGTGCTTATTATACATACGAATAGATAAACAGTCTACACTTTGACGGATTTGGTTCAAAAATTGATACAAATCTACAATTTTGGTATAAAGACCATGTGCTTCAGTGTATTACATATTGCAAAAAAATATTTGTTTTGTAAAATTTTATTAATTTGATGTAAAAAACATAAGGATACAATTTGTAATGTAAATGGGGAATATTAACTCAGTATTAAATCAGTGCGAAGGAGTTTCTTTAAAGTCATAAGAAGTGAACACACATTTTAATTATGCTGTTAATAACTTTTATTACAGCCAATTGAATCACACCTAAAATCTAAGGTAGCTTCCCTAGCTTTTAACAATCTAAGAGAAACACGCAATTAAATATTTGTTTAAATAATAAAAATGGTTTGAATTCTATTGCAACTATGAAAAGTATTGTTGTAAATTATGCATAAATATCATTAAAAATTAATTAAAGTTAGTGAAAAATTGTACAACTTCTTAATTAGCATATTTGGGAAGGTAATTTTTCGAACTTTCAGATGGTTTTAAAAGTGATTTTTGTGTTGTAATATTTTAGCAATTATTAAGTTAAGGCCAGCATTTCGCTTAATTTTTAATTAGTTAAAAATTCAAAAAAAGATTCAGGGGGATTTTTGAGGAGTTTTGTAAAAACTTTGTTTGCTCCTCTAGTTGGGTTCTATCAATGGCCCAAAATTCAGTTTTACGCAATTTTTTTCCCTTTCAAGACCTTTATTGAATGAGCTAGAGAGCTAACACGCACAAATTATCTTTTATTATTTCTAGATGTACCTATGTTATATTTGATTACATTGTTAAAAACATTCCTGAACTACTTCGATAAGGAAAATTCCGTGATTACAAAATGAGAAACCCTGTGTTTTAACCTGAAACCTTTCGATTACCAAGCTGTCGTCTGAACCCCATCTATTTAAAATATGAAACTGGAAAATAAAAGGGGGGGGAAATTAAATGGAGTTGCCCAATTTGGACCCTGTGCCTAGATTGTAGCTGTATTATAATCAGTAATTCAATTCAGTAAAATTTTTGAACCTTAAAATAAAAGAAATATGTTGTAACGAAGTAAATGTCGTGTACGAAATCATTTTAAGAGGAAGATTTACATGGTTATAGTTAAAAACACGTGTTTAGACTTCAATATCATCAATTAAATATTTTAAGAAAAAATTAATAGCCTTTTAGCTGTTATAAATTTAGTCTCGGAATACGTTATTATATCTTCCGATAGGAAATTTGATAGAATGTAATTTACTATAATAATTTTATTAAAATAGTTTAAAAATAATTTTGGGAGAATTATCTTGTTTGTTTTGGCATTATAAGAGATGTCACTTGAAAACATAGTATTTGCACCTCTCACTTTCGATTTAATTTTTCATTGTTTTATTAGTTTTCTTTTTCCACAAGAAAATTTTCTATCTAACAGCACAGTAACTTTTTCGATTAATGATTATTTTCAAATACCTATCTCAATAATTACGACGCTTTCAAATAAACTCAGAAAAGTTCATGTTAATTCGTAAGATCTATTTTTAACTGAACTGTGTATTAGGAAAATTGTTCTAAAATTTTTGGAGCGCTATGGAAATTTTATACATAATGATACGCTTGTTAAAACTTTATTACCCCTCTGTACACTGAATGCATTAAGATAAAATACATATATAAATGCGTCACCAATTGAAGATAGTGATAGAATAATCAGAACACTTAACTACGATTCGCGAACAAATTTATTATAGACCTTCAGCTTTCGAAGTTCTTGCGATTTCTAGTTGTTTTAATTGACCCTCGTTAGAATTAATCAGAATATACATTTTCATTTTCACTTCTTGTATGCAAAATAATACAGGCTTCCGTAACACTAAGAAGCCATTGACTCATTCTCAAATTTCTACAATATTATATTCATAAAAATTCCATACGATTTTCTCAAATATACTGGATGATAATTTTGGTGTAAATTTAAATATAAGTTTTGTTGTCTGATTTGGGAAAATCAAAGACACTTTCCTGCTTTTGAGAAATTAACAATTATTCGGCAATATATTTATCAAGAAATTTAAATGTAAAATGACTCTCTCGCTCTCTTACTAAGATTGAGAATTCTGCAGATTCTGATTCTAGAGCAGTGGCGAATCCAGGATTTGAGTCTGGAGGGGACTGAGGACACAAAAATTTTATATCGTCGTGACGAATGCCGAACCTCATGGCGTATATAAGCAAAAATGCTTTAACTTTAGACTTTATTCATCTGATAATAGGTATCATAAAGAACGCTACAATGCTTTCGATAATTTAATAAAAAACACAATGAAATAAGTAGCCAAAAAATGGATTTCGACAGCGTCAACGCTACAAGTACGAGTGGAATGACTACAAAAATGGGAAAATTTTCGATCCTGTCAAGTTAAAAAGAAATGATGTCACAGTTTTTGTATTATTATATTTGAGAAAAGGTAGATTAGGAACAAACAGTTGCGATGATTTTTAAATAAAACCAAGAATTCGGTGTTAGCTCTGGGAGGGGCTGCAGCCCCATAGCGCACCACCTGAATTCGTCACTAGAGCAATCGTTTCGTCAAGCGATTAGCAAACAGCCGTAGGACCTCTATTTCCCCTACAAGTCGTGTAGGGCCTGAATATTTCTTATATTTATATTTTTCATCAGTTTAGCTTTTGGGAAATTCTGTATGTATACGGTATATTGCTTAAAATACATGCTTTTTTCCTAAATTTCTAGCGTTTTCTTTCAAACTGTACTGTAAGAAAACAAAAAAGGCCAGATTTTCAAGGATATTTACGTTATTTAAAATAAAATTAGTGACGATATTTATGTAGAAAAAAATCGAGAGCGGGCATATATGAAAAAATATGAATCCCGAGCAATGCCGTGCCATCAGGGAGATAATAGCAAAACATAAAGTGTTGGAGAAACTGACTCTGCAGAAACTGGATTTCACATCTGCAGTTTTCTCGCTAATTACTTAAACACTTTTATGTCTTTATCCATTTAAACGTTCTACGATCTTCTAAATGAATTAAAGACTAAAAATTGTTCTCTTATTATCACTAAAGGCACGAGATAAGAAAAACTTAAATAATGGAAATAATTCTGAAGGAATACAATTTTTATTTTTGACATCGTATGAATAAAAATACTCGAAACATAGACCATATCTTATTATTTTAATAGGAAATAGGGAGGAACCAGAGAAAATTTTCGAGTTACGAATTTGAGCTAAAAAATTTGCAATTAGCCATCACAGTAAAAAATTCTTTAAAATAATTTCCAGGAATTGAAAGATTATCGAAGGGCTATTTTTAAGGATCTGAGGAAGATGACATCAATATTATTATCACACTACATGTCAACAAATTAAAATAGTATGTGCACCATACCAGTCACTTTCGATTTATTATTATTTTTTTTTGGTTTTGTTTCATTAGTTTTCTTTTTCCACGAGAAGTTTTTATGTCTAACAGCACAGTAACTTTCTCGAATAATAATAATTTTTTAAATACTTATCTCAATAATTACAACGCTTTCTAATAATCACAGAAAATTACTTGCTAATTCGTAACAAGTTTGGTAAATATTTTTATTAAAAATGAAAAGGGTTTGAATTTCAATGCAACTAAGAAAAGTATTATTGTAAATTATACTTAAAATATTTTTAAAAATTTATGAAAATTAGAGCAAAAATCACAATGAACTGAAAATTATAATTAAGTTACCGTAAAATTGGCAACTCAATCGTTATCATCCTCGTCATCTGATAACTGTTCAATAATAATTCCTTCACGGTCATAATAATTTAAATAAATTTCAGCCAAGTAAAAAAATCCTTATTAAGTAAGTTGTCTAATTACTGTGACATAGTGAGTCAAACTAACTCAGTGTGGTGCTTTCTGGTGGGCTAATCCCAGTCAAGGAAGACCAGTGGGATTATGTACAGTTTATTAACATAATCTTGGCTAGTATAATTATATACATATTAGTAATTTATACAAAGGGATTCTTCAAACTGCATATCTTTATCTTTTCGGCCGCACGTTCACAAATCAGCGTCTATCTCTCTCGATCTCTCTGCCCTGGTCATTGGACTCCTTCGTACAATTCCCTCTCTTCTCCACCCCTTTTTTATGTCCCCCGTCTTAGGGTGGGTCGGAGAAATTTCGCCTCTGGCTGAGTGACGATGTCAGGCATAGCGTGTTTCGTGACCCCCCTAGCTTATCCTCTCGGTTTAAGGGTTACCGAAAGAACTTCAACCATTCACAGATTTCTCCGCCAAACACATTATTATTCGCTTATTATTCGCGCCGAATGATGCAGGATAACGAGTGAGAGATTCCACAACATTATTCTTACAATATTTAACTTCACGGTAGACCTGGAGAAGAACGAGATACAGACAGGAGGAGAGGAAATTCCTTTGTTCTCAGCCATTGCAGAGCATTCAAAGTTATGCTCTCTATTGACCAAAGAGAAAACTATTATACCAGCAAGATTGGAATGTCATATCCAGGGGTTTCTGGAAAACATTAACGGACTTTCCTTGCCAAGTTTCCCAGAAAGGTGTCCTGGTAGCGGCCACACTCGTTGATTGAAAAAGAGAAGCCATCCCCGTTCGAGTTCTGAATCTGGACAATAAACCCAAGACCGTCAACAAGATGCTTCTGTTTGACACTAGGACAATTTATTATCTTTTTTCCCCTTTCAATCTCACCCATGGTTCGCCTTCGCTCTCTTGATTTTTCTTTCGACTTTTCTTTCATTGGCTGTTTTTAGGTTTCGGATTAACTTTCATGTCGCATCAACGGGAACTTGGCTGGTTTCTGCTTATTCGATTTCTGTCGTTAAAAGTAACTCACCGGAAGAAAAGACTGTAATTTTCTAAAATACCATTCAGATGATTGCAACTACAAGTTTAGACTATTTGAAGGTAAAACTATTTCTGAAAAATTGTAATTCAATTGTATTCTAGTAATACTTTTATTGCTCTGCTTGTTTCTGAGAAGATGAGACTTCACTATTGATATATTCCTTGGATATTTTTCGAAGGTTTACAAGATGAAATAATTTTGTAAATACTTCAATTAATGTATTGTTTCACTATTTTTTTAGATTTATTAAAAGCATATTCCCATTTAACAGGAGTTAAGAAATACACAGTTTTTTCAAGATTCCTCCCTTTAAATAACATATTGAAATATGTATATTTTACCTATAATATGCATCGGAAAATTGGATCAAACAGAAATTAGAGTTATGGAAAAGTTGTCTAAGTCAAAAAATTGTCTTCTTATATCCCTGTAAGTTTTTCAGATAAAGCGTTGAATTTTATATGTGGATAAAGGAAATTAATTAAAGCATTTTACTAATTTACATTTTTGAACTACGCAGGCTGTACAAGAACTTAATTTTTGTAACTTTTTTACCGATCCCCTAGGAAGTCAAATTATTTCCATACAAATTCTTACCTTATTTGATGAAACTTTGCAATTAGAAGTACATATTTCGGATCGATAGGTTAGGAAATAAACGCTTGTTCCACTTCTTTGGGACACCCTGTGTATACAGGGAGTTTCGAAACTCATGGGCAAAAATTTAAGGGGTGATAGAAAACATCTAAACAAGCAATTTTCACCATACAATTCATGGGCGGAGAGCAAGCGGTGAACTGCTGGAAGGTCTCCGTTACTGTCACATGAAAGAATGAAAAATGAAACGCATAGAGGAGGCACTAAATAAATTTATTGATAGCATGTGTGGCAAAATTACAGAAACTGCTCAAAAGAAGACATCAAAGTTGTGCGTATTAGAAATGCCTTCACAAGTAAAGGTGCTTTCATCCGTGAATAACGCACGTGCACTAAAATCAGGCTGCGTTGCTAGCTGTTGCAAAAACCAACATGCAAACTCGACACGTGGCGCATAATCTGCAGGTATCAAGGCTTGCACTTTCTGTACACGGTAGGGGTGTAATCCTTCGTCCCGTAGTACTCGCCAAACAACAGAGTGGGGCACATTTACGGTACGGGAAACCTCTCGCGTGCTAATATCCGGACGATCTCCTACTCCTTGCAGAATGTCCTCTACAACTTGTGGTGTCCGAACACTCCTGCCACGCCCTGTATCATGCATGCTGGTGACAAAGGATCCCGTTTCAAACATGAACCGATGCAATCGCTCGAATATTTTTCGGTCTGTCATGTGTGTTCTCGGGAAACGCTGCCTCTACAGTATTTCGGCTTTCAAATCATTCCCATTCGCACGACCATACATGAAATGCATGTCCGCCTTTTCCTGATTAATATACATCGCCATGGCCTTCTGAAATCCACAGTTAAAATGACGTTGTGTAAGAAAACTCGCGCTTTATGCTTTCCACTACAGCGCCGTCTATTGGTTCACCTCTTGCTCTCCGCCCATGCATTGTATGGTGGAAATTGCTTGTTCAGTGTTTTCTATCAACCCTTAAATTTTTGTCCATAAGTTTCGAAACACCCTGCATTCAATACATTTACGGGAGATTTTAGCAGTGTGAATTATTATTTTTTGTGATTAATTTTATTCGATAAAAAGAACAGGTTTAAAATATCATTAACATCATTAAAGAGTGTTAAGAGTGTTTTATTTGACTCAGAGCGGTTAAGGGAAATTGGCACCTCCAATTTTGTTTCTACAATTTCGACCAAACTTATTTAATTTCACAGTAGATATATGTAAACTGTGCAGAAACTTCAATTTCTAAAATTTTTCATTTTCAAAAGTTACAAATTTAAAAAATTTAATTTTTTTTAAAAATTAAGCTTTTTTATAAAATGATTCCTATCATACAATTTTTAAAATTTTTTGACCATATTTTTTTGAAAGGAACCTCTCAATTTACTTAACAGAAAGAGGGGTCGGATACTTGATATTTATATTAATTTCTGAGAAAACATTTGTTCAAAAGTTTGTGAAAATTTTTGGAAAATATAAGAATTTTTCACTTTGTATATTTTTAAAATCTTTTCTAAACAAAATTTTTCCAAATCCATTCCTAAATCTATTAAGCATGCATTTGTATGTGAATAGAAAAAATTTCAAATAATTAGAATAAAAGAGATTGACTTTCATATTTTATAGCAGACACAATTTTGGAAAAAAACAAACCGAGAAAAATAGCTTTAAATATTTCAACACAATAAAATTGTAATACAAAAAACTTATATAAAGTTAGTTTTTTTCAAAGCAATAACCTGACATTTGGAAGTCCTAAGGTATCAATTTTTTTAATATATATTATTATCTTAATTATTAATGAGCATCATCATATATAGGGATAATTGGAAAAGTTTCAAAAAATTTCAATTTTTTCAACTTTTTTTAAGTCAAAATATTTAATAATTGATCTACACTATTTTTTATCAAATATCTATTATAACAGAGCAAATATTTAAAACCTTTTTTTGAAATTGTATTGACAGTGAGAAATTCAAACAAAGAGAGAAGAGAAAGCAGTAGTGATGATGATGATTCAAATGTACTTAATAAATAATAAGAAGCGAAAGCAGTAAAACAGTAACAAACCAAGAATAAACCGTTACTGTTTGAAACAACTATCTTGCTTTGCTTTCACGGAAAAATTTATGTGGTTTTGCAACTTGCACATGAAATATGCATGATTTAAACATTAGAAGAGTGCCTGGCACATCATAATGTGTTAGACAATATAACTTCGCATCTCACTAAATATTTGTCTGATTGTTTTGAAACTTTCAGATTATTAAGTCAAAGGTTCAAGCATCATTTTCCACTGAAAATTGGAAAATAGATATTTTCATGGATTTTCCGAAATTCTTAGGGTGCCAAGTCCCTTAAACTGCGGATTGATGACGTTCTGCCCTGCGACGTAGTTTTCGAAACATAAGCATCGGCGACTGCTTCTTCGGCAAGATTTTTTTTCTTTTGCACTATCCTCCCAGATGTGTTGAGTTTCGATGTTACTAAATGTAAACTGTTTATCATCTAATATATAAAGAAGTTTCACAAAGTCATTGTGCTCCACCGGCAGATTTTGGTTCAACTAGAAACACACGAGACTCTCAGGCTTCTCAAATCCGGCTTCGCTAATCAACTGTTTCTTTTCTTGTACACTACTGTACTTTTCACTACTGTACTACTGTACACTACTGTACTAAAGTTACTGTAAATTTACAGTAAAAAGTATTGGCAATCAGGGTGCCAGTACTTTATACTGTAAAATTCAATTTTTACTGTAAAATTTTACAGTAGAAAAAAATTAAAGTGTACTGTAAATTTTACAGTAAAATTAATAGAATTACAGAAAATTTTATCACAAATTCTAAGGTAATATGTATTGCTATTTTTACAGTAACTTTTACTACAATTACAGGTTTCTACTGCATAGTATACAGCGCTTTTAAGTGTGAATTTTACATTAATACATACTTAACCACCTTTATTGAAACACAGTAAATTTTACTTCACTGAAATGCAGTGAATTTTACAGAAACATTTACTGAAATCCAGTAAATATTACAGTAACATTTACTGAAATCCAGTAAATATTACAGTAACATTTACTGAAATCCAGTAAATATCACAATAACATTTACTGAAACAGGGTGGCTACAGAAACTGTGAAAAAAAATTCCCTGACTAAACTTACAACATTTCCCTGATTTACGGCTACTAATTATATTAGTTTCCTGGATTTCTCCTTTCTCAGAATCACTGTATGTGTACAATATACATTATTAAACACTTTTACCAATTATTTAATATGAAAAAAATCAAATGTTTTTATGAAGTTTAATTTTTTTAAATGGAATGAACTTCATAAAAAAATGTATTAAAACAGTATATTACATTTCTTATATGTAAAAAATACTGGAAATTTTAACAAAATACTTTGCTTCTAAAACTGCTCAAGAACTCTAAGAAACATTAAAACTACTCTTTTCAACACAAGTTAAATTATATTAACTGTATAGGTTATTATGATCTCTGCTCGAAACTTTAAAACAGTTCAATAACTAATTAGTGCTCTTTGCATGAGTACCTGAATAACATGTTTCAGCAAAAATATAAAAATAATATAATTATACATACCCAATTACGTACAATATGCATTTAGCTAAGATTTAAACATGAGTAACTGCAAAAATATTACTTCAAATCCTTATTCTTTAACAAAGCATAGATTAATTGCTCTAATCAAAAACTTATGTTTTTATAAATGAATATAAGTTTTTTTACTTTCATTTATTGTTACAAATAATGCTGGATATAAGATACTAATTTATAGATAATAACTCAAGAAACAAATAACTATTAACTTCCCTGATTTTTAGATATTTTTACGAATTTCCCTGACTTTATTCACAGTAAATTTTGAGTAATATATAATTTTTAAAAGAGCTTTAGGTTGGGATAGCTTTTGTAGCAGCTCTGACTTAAAGCTAATGATATCTTTCACCATAAAGTTATCACCTCTTTCAGTGTCAGAGCTCAGTTTATTTAAATAAACTTTCACGAAGCAATGATCAAATACTACAGATATTTTTAGCAACAACATAACAAATCAAAATGTAACAAAAAATATTTTATTTTTCTATTTACAAATACTAATATGACAAAATTAGTAATAGCACAAAACAATGCAAATTAAAAAAACAATGGCACAGGTACAAAATACCATGATGATTAAAGAAGATATAGGTAAAACATACAATGATACAGTCATAAAAATGTGCATTCAAGACACAAAAATTGTAAAACTACATCACAATTTGCAGTCTAAATACAATAATAGCAGCACAAGTACAGAAAAATATAGGAATTTTCAATAAAAAATTAGAAACAATTTTTTAACTATGATAACTATAAATTTTAATAAATATTTGTATTTTCTTATTTAAAATATCTGTTACCAAAGGATCTTACTAAACACCAATCACTTTACCAGGTGGAGATTTTTTTGAAAAAAGCTTTTATTTTATTCTGATTATGTTACAGCTATTTTTCAAAAGCTCTTTTTCCAGGGTAAATAAAAGAGCTATCAATTGAGTATCTTAACCCAAATTCAAACTAAAGCTTAAATTTTATACTGCAATACTAAGGAATTGAATATCCATAAAAATGGACAAACATTTTAAATATTATTAAACTTTAAGAAACTGTCAATTTGGCAACATTCATTTTCAGATTCATTAAAAAGTGTTATTTTACATGTAAAAGGATATTAAATATGAAAAAAAAACAGTTTGAAAGCATTCTTTTCGGAAAGAAATTCATGGACCGTTTGACTAATGGTACAAAATTTAAATATAATTTTAGTATTTATTTTTAATATAAAAGTAACACACACACACAAGACATTTTTAATATCCCATTTTTAAACTTCTGTGGTTATTAAGAAACAAAATCATTGTTGTTGTTCTTTGTAATTCCCTTTAACATTTTGTTTTTCATTTTATACTGAAGGGAAAAGTTGAAAAAGAGATTTTAATACATTTTAGATTAGTTCTATTTGAAATTATAGGACCAATATAGGACCACTGCTATCACTGTACATTACATTTTACAGTGTACTACATTAACATTGTAGTCAATAGAGGCCTTCTTCCCTTTAGTCTTGGTTGTTTTATATCCTTGGCTCTGATTAATGCTCACAAATCACCTAGAAATATAATAATAAAATAATTTAATAAATCATACATTATCTCTACAGCATTTGGGGAATCCAGAAAATTACACAGTTAGAAATCAAGCAAACATATTGTTTGTGTACTGTCAAAAGCTACCAAGTCACTTTGTATTACTGTAGGTAAAATACATTTTAAAGTTTCGTCATGGGTAAAATCTATATTTTATTCCCATTTTAACATTAAAAGGCTACAATTAGCTTTGTACATTGACTTGGGCTATTTTTTCCCAAAATGTGATAGAATATCAACACTTGAATACAATGCTGAAATACTAAAAGGCAGAAAAAGAAACAAGCCCAGAAATTAATTTAAAAAATATATATGAAAAACTTGCTTTGCTCAATTCTTAAAACTGTAATAAAATTGAGCATTGCAAGAAATTATCAAAGCAACACTTAATTGGCAGATAGAATATGCTTCACTTTTAGAATATTTTATAATAAATTGAAAAAAATAACTAGAGATTAAAATAGTGATTTTTCCCCATTAATATGTGCGAAAATGTTACACACATACTTCAAAGTCAAAAGTAATAGAAAGTCACTAATGCTTTTAAATAAGCAAAGTAATTTTAGCATTATATTTACTAATAAAGTTTTAATAATTATACAATTACAAAATGCAAACAAATATATTATACTTCTTGAAATAATTTAATTAAAAATGTAATAATTTTAACATTCTTTGATGATTTATAATCATTCAATAATTTAGATTCGAGAGAAAAAAAACTGATCGACCTTTGAGTACATCCTTTTTTGCAATTGGCTGATGTCTTATATGCGTTATGTGATGCTTTTGATACAAAAACTGGGGTTATCCATTTTCAAATCTTTAATTATAATCCGTAATATATCTTTAGTTCATATTTAACTGACACCTGTCTAATAAATTAAGCTTAAGAAATTTTTAAAACAGTGATGCATGTTACGCCTATCCCTATGACCACTTTACCCCATCTTACTTAAATTACTATAAAATAATATCTATAATTAATTCAGCTTATCTGTTAATGAAGAAGTATTCTTAAGATCTATATGAAGTTTTCTGCAGAGTCAATTTAATGCAAACTTAATTAAATAAAATGTAAGAGAGAAGTTAAATTAGGTATTCCAACTTCAAACTGCTACATAAACAAACAAAATGGGTGTTTTCTTCTACTAAACTGTTGCAATTAATATAATTTTAAATGTGAAACATAGTTCTTAACTATTGAAAGCTAAAATAAAAAAAAATACATTCATAATAATATTCATTACAAAGTTATAGCATTTTATTTGATGTATGACCACTTTGCCTCACCTGACCCTAAACTTAGCAATATGTATTTAGAGGTTCAGCTAGATTTAGTAAAATGAAGCGATATCACAAAATGCATTCTTGTTCAATTTTTTAAATTACATACAATTCAAAAACTTTAAAAGAAAACATAACTTATCACAATCTATTATGCAGGGAGTTGCAGGCAAATCCATTTTAATGCCTCAGAACAAGTAGTAGAAATCTAAAATAAATTATAAGTGCAGTCTTTATTTTTATGTTAAAAATATTGTTTGATGACTGAAAAAGATTGAGTTCTTGGAAAGTAAAATATTTTTTTTTTACTTTTGCAAAATGTTCAATGAATAAAAGAAATCATTTGCTACAATACCTTCGAAAAGGTCATGTCCTAGGCATGGAGAGAAAAAGAGAAAATACTTTAAATCATTAAAAATGCTTTTGCATTTTATACCATCAACAATAACATTAGCATGTTTATGTTCCACAATTAAGTGATAACTTTCATGTGTTCTGAAATCACCTATGCAATATGGTTTTTGTATGAACATATTCTTTGTTATGTTACAATATCTACAGAAATTTTCTACTGTAAAACTTTCAGAAAATCCACCAATAGTATGAGATCCCAAATTATTTTCAATTTTTTAAATTATGTCAAATTTGTTTTCATTGCTATATAGAAAAAAATTATCTACATAATCTTTCAGTGTATTTCACGTTATACTAAATTTTTCACAAGTAAACATTTTTCAAGTGTTCCAGTCTGTAAAATAAACAATAAAAAATCAAATGGATGCAAGATAGTTACATTTTATGCTTTATTTAAGGCATCATTTACACATTAAGGCATCTACAAAAATTCCTCAATAGGAACTCGCACCATTCTAAGATAGTTGATAAGTAATTTAAATATATAGATTAAAACAATAAATAATTTCAAAAAGTTTTAACAATGTAGGGACAGTAAAGAAACATGCTAAAATTATAAGCAAAAAAATTACAATATTTTTCTTTCATTTAATAACCAGCATTAAAAACATGAATGTCTTTATGGACCAGTTTGAATAAGAACATATAGGGTAGATGCTCCAGTTTTGGCCACATTGGATCTGTTTTTCCAATAAATAACCAGTAATTTCAAATTACTAATAAGAAGCATTCCAATACTTAAAACAATCCTTATTTTACTATTTTCAATCCGATTGGTTCATTTTTCTCAAACATGTGACTTGTAAAATAATTAAATGCATGATCATGTATTGTATAATCACAACTGTTAAAGTTTTTGTTAAGGAACAAGGGTTTACAGTTTTTTTATCATCAGGCTCACAGAATTAACTGTTTATTCTAAAAGTGATTATCCTTAGGGTTTGTGAGATAAACTTTCTTTTTATTCTGATTTCATATCAAAATTAATTATTTTTAAGATTAAATGGGTGGTGACCAAAACTGGTACTTTAAATTTACTGCATATGCCAGTTTTGGCCATGCAGGTGGACAAAAGTGGAACACTACATGTTCCCGTTTCGGCCACATAACTTCATTATTGTGTGTTTTTAGCCATTACATAAATTTAAGAATATCTGGATGAAATAAAATCAACTAATTTAGTTTTGTTTCTGAAATAAAAGCAACTAACTTAATTTTATTTCTAAAATAAAAGCAACTGATTTAGTTTTGTTTCTAAAATGAAAAGTAACTGATATAGCTTTGTTTGTACTCATTTTACATAGTAATGGCTCCAATTAAAAATAAGAAGGCAGGTAGCATTTCCATAAAAAAATTTTGCTACTCACCATCTCAAGTTGGTGCATGCAGTTAAAATGGAATGACAAAAACATCTCCATTTTGAATGTTTACCTCACATTTATGTTAGAAAATTTCAACTTGAGGACCCTGACTTGAGTGATGAGGAATATTCTTTTATATGCATGGATTGCTCTAATTTTAAAAATGATTCTGATGAATTTGATTAATGTTGCAATTAAAAATTATAAAAATACATATTTGTGGATATTGTTAGTGAATATAATAATACAAATTCTTGATTTGTAATATTTTTTTTTTTAAATCTATGCTTTTGCAATGTAAGTTTATTCCTCTCCCCATATTTTGTTTCATATTTTATCAAAAATCATTATGCGAGTATATATAGTTTGTATTTTATCAACCAAATTAAATTATATTTTGTATTTTATCAATCAAATTAAATTGTTTTCTGCATTCCTTTTTTTTAACTGAAATGTGCAGCTAAAATCAGCTTAAGTAAATTTTATTACATATCTTTATAAATTCATCAAAAAAATCACATTAAAAATAATAGAAAATAATGTACTAAATTATATATCGCATAAAAATGATTTATTTTTACTTAAAATTCATTAAAATGTCTGTTAAAAATATAATATTAGTGTGGCCAAAACTGGTGCATAGAGGTGGCCAAAACTGGTGCAAGGTGACCGAAATTGGTGCAAATTGGGCTAATTTATTCAACAATTCATAACTCGAAATCTAAAATATTCTTCAGAAAAATTTTATAACTAGCAGAAAGCCAATAAAATTTACTAAATAATAGTATAAGAATGATTTAATATGTTTTAGACAGTCATCCACTCTGAAATTTCTATTTCAAATTTTCTCTTAAGGTAGGCAAAACTGGAGCATCTACCATATATATATATATATATATATATATATATATATATAGATTATAAATCGAAAAATGAAAGAGTATAAAAAGTGAAATGAAAAAAACGCAATAAAAGCACAATAACGTTTCTTCAGGGGATGAAATTATTGTGAATTGCTAAATATAAAAGTTTGACATTTTCTTGCAATCAGTTATGCCGCAAGGCCTAAAACACTGATTTTCATCCCTAATGCCAAACCAACCAGAAAAAAAACAGAGAGTGGAGTTTTGTATAATTAAA
>BGPR01001207.1:96640-144774 GCA_013235015.1 Araneus ventricosus | reverse complement strand
AGAATTAGTACATTGATTCTGGCTATTTTTTCCAAAATGTGATAGGAATATCAACACTTGAATACAAGCAATGCCAGTTACTAAAGTGAAAAAGAACAAGCCCAGAAATTAATTTAAAAATAGAGTATGAAAATTTTGTCGTAATTTTCTAAAATCGTGTAATAAAATTGAGCATTCAAAAGAAAATTATCAAAGCAACACTAATTGGCAGATAGAATATGCTTCACTTTAGAATATTTTATACTAAATTGAAAAAAATAATTAGAGATTAAAATAGTGATTTTTCTCCCACATTAATACAAAAGAAATGTTACACAAAGACAAAGTCAAAAGTAATAAAGTCAATAATGCTTTTAAGCAAAGTAATTTTGAAGTACTATATTTACTTAATAAAGTTTTAATAATTATACAATTACAAAATGCAAACAAATATATTATACTCTGAAATAATTAATTAAAATGTAATAATTTTAACATTCTTTGATGATTTACCATTCAATAATTTAATTGAGAGAAAAAAAAAACTGATCATCTTGAGTACATCCTCTTTTGCAATTATTGATGTCTTATATGTTATGTGGATGATGCTTTGATACAAAATCAGTTATCCATTTTCAAATCTTTAATTATAATCCGCAATATATCTTAGTCTATATTTAACTGATCTCAAGAATAAATTGCTTAAGTGAAATTTTAAACAGGATGCATGTTACGCCTATCCCTGTATACCACTTTATCCGCTTCTAGTAAATTACTATAAAATAATATTCAAATTAATTCAGCTTAATGTTAACGCTATTCTTAAGATCTATATGAAAGTTTTCCTTATGAGTCAATTTTAATGCAAACTTTAATTAAATAAAATGTAAGAGAGAGAAGTTAAATTAGGTATCTTAACTTCAAACTGCTAGTAAACAACAAATGGGTGTTTTCTTCTACTAACTCGTTGCAATTAATATAATTTTAATGTGAAACATAGTTCTTAACTATTGAAAGCCAAAAATAAAAAAAAAAAAATACATCACATAATAAATATTCATTACAAAGTTATAGCATTTCCATTTGATGTACACTACTTCACCCCACCTGACCCTAAACTTAGCAATATGTATTTTAGAGGTTCAGCTAGATTTAGTAAATGGTTGATATCACAAAAATTATACCTTGTCTAATTTCAAATTACATACAATCTAAAAACTTTAAAAGAAAAAATGAGATAATCATCATAATCTATTATGCAGTAGAGGTAACCATCTAAGCCGCCCTTAGAACAAGTAGAGAATCTGGGGTAAATAAATTATATGCAGCTCTTTATTTTTTATATGTTAAAAATATTAGTCGATGACTGAAAAAGATTGAGTTCTTGGAAAGCAAAATATTTTTTTTTTTACTTGCAAAAATGTTCAATGAATAAAAGAAACGGCTTCACGTTGCTAATACTGGAAAGGTCACGTCCTAGGCATGGAGAGAAAAAGAGAAAATACTTTTAAATCATTAAAAATGCTTTTACATTTTATACCATCAACAATAATAGTAGCTGTTTATGTTCCATTACTAAGGTGATGTTTCTATGTGTTCTGAAATCACTCATGCAATATGGTTTTGTATGAATATATTCTTGTTATGTTGTTACTATTCAGCGGAGAAATTCTTCTGTCGTAAAACTTTCTTGGCAGAAAATCCACCAATAGCAAAGGAGAGTCCCCAAATTGCCAATTTAAATTATGTCAAATTTGTTTTACTGCTATATAGAAAAAAAAATTATTCATAATCTTTCAGTGTATTTCACACTAAATTTTTCACAAGCAACATTTTTCAAGTGTTCCACGTAAAATAAATTGAATAAAAATCAAATGGATGCAAGATGTTACATTTTATGCTTTATTTAAGGCATCATTTACATTAAGGCATCTACAAATTAATAGGGAAATTCTCTACCCATTCTAAGAAGGATAAGTAATTCTTAAATATACAGATTAAAACAATAATTTCAAAAAGTTTAATAAATGTAGGACAGTTATAAAACATGCTACAAATTATAAGCAAAAAAATTACAATATTTTTCTTCATTTAATAAACAACCAGCATTAAAAACATGAATGTCTTTTATGGACCAGTTTGAATAAGAACACATAGGTAGATGTCTAATTGGCCACATTGATCTGTTTTTCCAATAATAACTAGAACAATTTTAAATTTACTAATAAGAAGTACAATACTTAAAACAACTTTATTTTTACTATTTTCAACTGATTGGTTCATTTTTCTCAAACATGTGACTGTAAAATAATTTAAATGCATGAGACTGCATTGTGGCACTTGCCAACCGTTATTAAAGTTTTTGTTAAGAACAAGGGCCTATAAAGCCTTTTTTTTTGATCAGGTTCACAGAAATTAACTGTTTTATTCTAAAAAGGATATCCTTAGTTTGTGATAAACTTTCTTTTTATTCTATTTCATATCAAAATTTGAATTTATTTTAAGATTAAATGGTGGTGACCAAAAATCCTGGTGAATTTTAAATTTACTGTATTATGCCAGTTTTGGCCATGCAGGTGATTAAAAAAGTGGAACACTACATATTCCTGTTTCGGCCAAGGTTAAATCATTATTGTGTGCTTTTAGCCATTATACAAATTCTAAGAATATCTGATTTTCAAAATAAAATCAACCTAATTTAGGCTTTGCTCTCTGAAATAAAAAAGCAACTAACTTAATTTTTATTTCTAAAAAAGCAACTGATTTAGTTTTGTTTCTTGAAACAAAAAAGTAACTGATATAGCTTTGTTTGTACTATTTTACATAGTAATGTGGTCTGAATTGCAAAATACAAGCAGGTGAAATATCATAAAAAATTCTTTTGCTACCTACCATCTCCGCTGTGAGTATGGTGCTAAAAGAAATGACAAAAAATATCTCCATTTTGACGTCACAAGTTTATCCACATTTATGTTAGAAAATTTCTAACTGAGGACTCGACTGCGGAGGATGAGGAATATTCTTTATATGCATGGATTGCTCTAATTTTAAACATTCTGATGAATTTGGATTAATGTTGCAATGTTAAAATTATAAAATATTTGTGATATTGTTAGTGAATATATTGGATAATACAAATTCTTGATTTGTAATATTTTTTTTTAAATCTATGCTTTTGTAATGTAAGTTTATTCTCTCATATTTTGTTTCATATTTTATCAAAATCATTAAAGTATATATATATGTCATGGTATTTTATCAACCAAATTAAATTATACTTGTATTTTATCAATCTTCAAATTAAATTGTTTTCTGCATTCTTTTAATTGAAATGTGCAGCTAAATCAGCTTAAGTATTAAGTATATCTCCTTTATAAATTCATCGCAAAAAAATCAATTAAAAAGCTTAATAGAAAATAAATGTAAATAAATTATATATCAAAATGATTTATTTTTACTTAAAATCAATAAAATGTCTGCCAAAAAATATACACAGTGGCCAAAACGGCACAGAGAAATGGCAAGGTGACTGGGAAATTGGTGCAAATTGGGCCAATTTATTCAAATACCCATAATCTGAAATTCCAAAATATTCTTTCTGGTACCCTATGTTCAGCAGAAAGCAAAATTTACTGCAAGAATGATTTAATATGTTTTATTAAAATATCCACCTCTGAAATTTCTTACTCAGCCCTCCTAAGTTGCAGGCAAAACTGGAGCATCTAATATATATATATATATATATATATATATATATATAATAGGTTATATAATGAAAGTAGATTATTGGTGAATTGCTAATATAAAGTTTGATTATTTTTCGTAATAGTTATTATCTTGTTGAGATGGAGAAATTGATGATGTGATATTGAGAAAATAAGAAATAGTTAAGGGATGAGGGAGGCCGCCATGACCGGCGCTGAAGGTGAAATGAAACAGAAACCTCCAACGCCAGTCTGCGACCTCCGCTTACACTGCCACGCCAACATCCGTCCTTCTGGGTACGTAAAATATTTTATTTTCAATGTTATCACGTCGTAATTCCCAAGTTCAATTATACAAAACTCCACTCTCTGTTTTTTTCTTGGTTGTTTGGCATTAGGGATGAAAATCAGTGTTTTAGGGTCTTCGTGTACAACTGGATTGCAAGAAAATGTCAACTTTTAGAGATGCTAAATCTCAGCCACACCATCCCCTGAAGAAACGTTAACAGCTTTTTATTATGTTTTTTCTTACTCACTTTTATATCCTTTCATTTTCGATTTATATCCTATCTACTAATACAGCGCTTTTGAACTTGGGTAGCTTTAGCGCATTCATTGTGTAAGTGGATATATTTATATTTTTCCAATTCGTTACTTATTCGCATTTTGTCTTCGGATTTATTTTCAATTCGTTTTTTTTCATATCCTTTCTGAATTTGATATGAATGTTTGTTATTTATTGTTTTTCATTATGTTTCCTTTATTCTCTTTGACATATATATATATATATATATATATATATATATATATATATCATTATTCTCTATAATACTTTTTTTGTATAATTTTTACACTTTGGGTGTTAAGCAACCCTTTAATTGCAAAATATATATTATATATAAATCCAAAATATAACTAGTATATAATCAGAAATAAAGAAAATAAGAATAAATCTTATATCAAAGCCAATATTCTGATCTTACACCATCTTAAATAAAAATCTAATAAATTGAAATTACTTAAAGATACCATAAACAAAAAAAAATCAAGTTTAAACATTATATATTTCAAATAAAGAAAGAACACTGTTACATATTAAAATAAATGAAATAGGCAATCCAAGTAAATGGAGTTTTCACAATTAAAGAGTTTAGCTTGTAAAGAGTTTCAGCCAGGTTAAAATTAATTTTGCTGTATGGAAATCCCTGTTACTATTGTTGTTGAAAAATGTATTATGGATAATCTAATTCTAAAATGAAAGAATTTAGGAAAGAAAGTTCTATACTTTAACCCTAACTATATAAAGCATGACTATATAGAAAACTGAATAATATTCAGGATAATATGTAAATATCAATTATATTGCACTAACATATTGCATTACAAAGTTGACAGCAAATATATAATCTAACAATAAATGCCAATTAATATTACTAAACATAAAGTCATTACAAGTCTCCCTCTTAAACTCACCAGAATCATCCTTTCAATATAAGCCCGCCATGGTTGACATCACATGTTGCACAGTACCAAAACTCCACTGAATCATACATAATTGAACTAAAAAATAATATAATACACTTTTGAGTATCATGAATTAGTAAGAACCTATATTAAAAATTCTCAAACTATATTAAAATTGTAATACATCTAAGGTTATTAGAAAATATTAGAAATAATAAAAAATAGTTTTAATAACAACAGTGTTCTTTCACTTGTTGAAATATAATGTTTAAACTTGATTTTTGTTTATGGTATCTTTAGTAATTTCAATTTATTAGATTTTATTTAAAAATGATGTATAGTTCAAATAATGACTTTTTGATATAAGATTTAATTCTTGTTTACTTTATTTCTGTATGATTATATACTAGTTATATTTGGATTCATATATATATATATATATATATAAACAGAACAACAAATTATCTAGTAATTCAAAAACATTAAAACTTGCATTCAAAAACATTCTTAGTGTCAGATATTTTATATAAAAAAATTTCCATATTTAACGCTTACAATAGAAAAAAAGTTCAATAAAGTAAGGTTACTAAATGTAAATAAAGCATTTGAATTATGAATATAGACAGACTATTTGAAAATTTAATTGTTAAATAAGTTAATTCTCAAAACAATGTTCCTAAAGGTATACCAAGGAAAAATGTTCTTTTATAAATGGAAATAATAATATGAAATAATAATGGAATAACTTTTATGATGGAATAATCATCTTAACAATATATTATAGTATTTTGTTTGAAAACATAAAACCTTTAATTATAAAATTTTATATCTTGTTATAAATTATTTTCGATACTTTGTAAATAATAAATATATTTTTCCCTGAAAAAGCTGTAGAATATAATAATGCAGACAAAAACAAAATATTAAACGAAAAGAACGAAAAAAGCAATATACTAATGTAACGTGAAACCTAATATGAGATTCAAACAATGTTAAATCAACTTCCTTCGTTTAAAAATCACCCTTAATAGGATAATTGATAAAATAAATGATCTAGTACACAAAATTAAACTAATACAGAATGTATAAAAACACAAGAACTTACCAGGTATTTTCTTCCGCCTATTTCAAATCAGGTAAAGTTCTTTGGTTTAGAATGACAGTTCACGGTTCCCGCGTATTGAATCAAGGCCGCAGCGGCGATAGTGTAGTCACTTTTCGGGTAAAATGTACTGCGAAAGCTACGCGGTACTGCAGATTCTCCATTTTACAGTAATATTTACCTTAAAAGTTCCGGAATTTTTTACAGTGTACTCATCGGTAAAATATCCCTATGGTTTCTTTATTTTCGTGAAATTTCAATTCGTTGATTAGGCTTTCTATTCGGACTCTAGACTTAGGTTCAAAGCTCGTTTGCAGTATTCTCCAAGCTGTTCTACAGTCAATTTTGTTCGATATGAGAGGTAAGAGCTGGCGTTACATTCCTTGATATATTGTGGTGTATGATCGTACGTCGTTTTAACTTGAAAGAACATCGCGTGCTTCGCTAGCAGCAAAGCTTCACTTGTTCATTGAGTATAAGGAATCTACGTTTTTTAATTACTCAAATAAAGCAGTAAAAAATTGTGCACACGATGTCTGTGGCACCTGAAGTGGGACTGGGCAAATTGTTTACCTTAAAAACATCAGCGGCTTCGCTAGCAGCGAACTAAAAATGCCGAAATGAGCTCTCACCTCAAAGCGTTCTTCGTCAAAAAGTCAACAGGAGCAAAGAGCACGGCATTCTAAACACATTCGTTCGGAAAAGATCAGAACTGTCAAAATTCCAACCGAAATATTATTCAAATTCAATTGAATCGGGGAGAACAAAGCGGAGACCAGTTAAAACGAGGCGCCAGACGCGGCGATGCGCTAGACACCAATATAAAGATCTCTGAGCTCTCAGACAGACGTGCAAACGTCGCTGCTTACCCAAACAAACATTATCACATCGCCAAGTCACCAATCTCTTGGCGACAAGCGGTAGTCGATCCTAAGAGGAGAGAAGCGAAGCGCAACCAAAACTTTAGTTTAACTTCCAAAAAATTAGCTTCTTTAGATTCATATTCAGAAGGAAAAGTTAATTTTTCAGTCACTGTTCTTTTTGGGAGCCGTTCAAATTACAGGCTAAAGAGATACACTTTCTTTATTGAAAGTAATAATGAAATAAATATAAAGTTAAGTAGAATAACTTGTCAACGAAAAAATAAAGTTTAAATACACCTACACGAGCTAACTGTTTCAGTACTTGACTGGACGTCAAAGTATAGCGTCGTATTACACCTAACTCATCATGCTGCATCGGCATCACAAAAAGAAGAAGGTAGAGTTAAACCAAGCAGACTTTATGTACCTGCTGTGATATAAAATACGTCAATAAGCAGCTGCGAAGGAATCCGGAATAATCAACTTTTGCCAACAGTTCTATTCCCATCAGTTAACTTTGCATAGATTGTGAATCTCCTTCAGTGAATTATTTGCATACATTTAATTCAATTAGAATAAATTATTTAGTCCAAGAAACGAAGTTTTTGTTGCAACAGTACTATTTTATATTACGAGCAACTGATTGTATTTTGATGACAAGATATTTTTAAATATAATTTTATCTAAAATAATGCTATTAAATTGGATTTCTATATTTCTGAATTCCTTGTGTATTCCTGTTGTAAACTAAAACAAAAAAAATGCTCCTTTGAAAAGAGACCAAAAGTATTGTAGAATTGTAATTCCTGAACGTATGCAACAGTTTGTTAAATAGTGTGAGACTGCTATATGTAAAACAAAAAAAACGACACTAAAATTTAATAATTAATTTATAAACGGTCATAGCAGAGTTCAAGGCAATGTGCATGGAATTTGTATCATTTTAAACTGCTGTTTTATCTGATGTTCACCAAACATGGAGCATTTTATAAGCATTAATTCTCTGAATGCTTATTCTTCGATTTTCTCGGATTCGAAGTAAGTCAATTTTCTGCTGCATCCTTCGACTTTCGCAAGCTATTGTATTTACTTAAAACTATTCAAGCGTTGAATCGTATTACACTAATAATAATCCTTGTGCATAAATCAAATACGCTTCATTCAACCGTATTTGAACATGTTTGCGAACGTTGCATTTAATTAGCAATTTAAAAAAATTCGGCAGTCAGAGGATTAAATGTAATTTAGTGTTTAAAATTTATGTATAGTTTTCATTTTAATTGTTCCATAAAAACTGAACTATATTATTACTGAATTTATGCGTTTGTGTGTCACATTTCGCGCCTGTAATCACAAATTAATCCAGAAAGAGTCCGCTTGGATGTTAATTTTCAGTTTAAAAGTACATTGTAAAAAATTGCTTTGAACAATTTTTTCATACGTAAATTCCCTACTGTTAAAGAGTATCCTATGCTATAAGTAGAATGTTAATGGCTACTTACTGTTGTAGTACTCTGAAAGAAAAATTCATTAAATATGGCGTTGTGACGCCTGAAGTGGCCAATGAAAAATTCAGGGTTACCAAAGAATAACACAATATTTGCTAAATTTATTGTTCTACCCTTATATTGCTTCTTGATTAATACATAAAACATCCATACAGATACACTACCAATTAGTACAGTTAATGATGCATCCAACAATATAATCTCCGGCGTCACACATTATAATGTCCGGCGATACACGTTATAATGTCCGGTATCACCATACGACACGAGAATTTAGTTTTCGTGAGAGTCGCGAATTGGCCAATTCAAAAATTGCACCTACCTTGTGCTATGAAGGAGGTACCGCGGGGTATTATGTTCGGCAAACTATATTGAAGATTCCATCAGCATTTTTGACTGGCCTTTCCATCTACTGTTGCGACATCACCATCTTTAGGGCTAGTGTCCCAGATAGCCGCAGCTCGACGAACCTTCTTCCTTTAAGTTTCTCGTAGAACTGAGGCTTTTTGCACAAGCGCCGTTCAACGCGTCCGTTGACCAATAGTAGATAGGTGGTGCCTTCTGGTGGGCTGCTAAGCCGCAAAAAGTTCTGTTAGGGTTGCATTTTGCAACATTCACCCCCCTCCCCCAACGAGGGAAAAACACAGGTTGATATGAAGATATATGACTATTCCGGTAGGTAACTCCAAATTTTCCCAAGCTAGATCTCAATTGCATCACCCCAAACCACATACTCTAATATATCTTTCACTGAATACATTTGCTACAAAGGTCAGGATCACACCTGCTTCTTACTCATTACTCATTCACCAACTAGATAGATAACATTTTAATTTTTAAGTTTTGTAATACCTGGTGTCAAACCTATTAAGATATGCCTGATGTGTAATACAAGCCTTCACCATTTTTTTAGCAAGATTATTATATTTTGAATTTCAACGAATAGAGATCATCTGGAGGTAGTACACTCGGGCCAGCCTGCAGCAATTACTAGAATCAACAATGGGCGCGAAAATTGAAGATAACTACAAACACTCACTATCTGAAGAAAAATTGAGAGGATGAAGGCAATTGAAATTACATGCATTATCAATGGTTTGAGTCTTCCGTATTGTTTACCAAATTTTCCCTTGTGGGCTTTGTCACCCATAATTTGCTTTAATTTGTCTAGCATTGGTATCATATAGGTCTTGTATCAGATAGTTATTGCTTCTTATCCCTCTGAGCGTTTCACACGTATTTCTACGTCGACCTTGGACTACCTCATAAGCGGGAAACACGCATTTCAACGTGTGGTCAGAGACACGCCGAAAGCGGTCAGCCCGTATATTTACGTCTCTTGTGAACTGTCTCTAAAGTGCGATAAACGTATTTTAACGAATTTCTTCCCCCTTCCTTGGTTTGACATTTTGATTGATTAGCTGGGTAGGGTAGCGGTCGACACAATGAGTGCTGATAAGAATGTACTTACTGCAAATTAGAGATACCACAGGATCCAAGACCCCACACCCCTTTGGCTTGGGGCATTTTAACGCTACCTGCATTGAGGTCTTCTTTCAGAAAGAAGGTCAGTTTTGGATTTTTTTTTCTAGTTGTGTGTGTCCGAATTTGTGTTCTGTATAAGTTCGGTTTAATATTTGTGAGCCTGGATTGAAATTGTATTATGTTTCAAGTGTTTTCCCTGTAATACACTTATGTTATATAAGATTTTATTTCAATGCATCAATGTTTTAATCGAACTGTTAAGTAAAATAGATTTTGTGGTCCAATCTCTTTCAATACCCCATTCAAGCATAGAAAAATTTGAGAGGCCGGGGGTGATAAGAAAAGAGGGGGTTGTTTATTTCGTTATATAACACTGAATTGAAAAAAAATAAATTTAAGGTTTAGGTGTGATTTTTTAAAACTAGAACAGTTTTTTTTTCTAGATGTGTTTTCTATATTACACTACTTAGAATTTCTTTTAAATTCATCAAAATGAAATAAATTCCGAAAAAAAACAATTATTTTTTCAAATAATTATTATTCAATTTATTTTTTGCTCACTTTGAGCCAACATTGAAACAAATGTTAAAGAAAAGGGATGAAAAATTTATTTTTTATGTTTTAAAATATTGTATTTTTGTTAGAGAAAATTTTGGTTTACATGGAAACGTAAAGAATAATATCAACTAAATTTAACGTTTGAGTGATCTTAACAGACTTTTAGTTATCTTATTAAGAGTCTGATAACATCTGCAGTTTAAGTTTATTTCAATAGTCAGTGAAAATGTTTATTTCTTTTTTAAAATGTAAGAACACAAAACAAATTCTTAGAAAATATCAATGCTTACTTCAATGATACTGTATTTATGAACTAGTTCCTTGAGCGTTATAGTTTTGCTGATATGCATTCTTCATTAAGTGATCAAATCTAAATGCCTGAATTGCATTGCTTTTGGTAGCTCTTATGCCAATTGCGAGCTGAATTTTAATAAATGCTATGAGACAAGAATCCACTAATATGTGTTACAAACCTATGATGCATCCCGACACGTTATTAACGAGTTTGAAGACAGTACTTCTAATAATAATAGTAGTCTCAGGCATTGAATTATTTCCAAACTCCACCGTCACATGCTAGACAGTGTGTTTTATCACAATAACTTGTGTGTGTGCTGTGATTTGTAAAGTATAATTTTTTTAAATAAAATTCTGATTTATATACAGGTTTTTATTTTCATTCTGAACTTTAATGGATAATAATGAGACTCTTATTTATTTTCCAAGCTGTATGATATATTTGAATTAGATCTATAATTTTATTTTTTAAGAAAAACAGTAAAGTGTCAGTTTTATGTTAGTTAAATTTCCTTTATATTTGGTATGAAAAGGCCCAAAAATGTTTTTGAATATCACACCGATAACGTCCAAGACATTTATAAATTGTGAAAAGGCACCTGATTAATTTTGAATAGGTGTTAAATTTTTCTCTTTATTCTTTAATTTTGCGAAGTTTTCAAAAAATTGTCTGTAGAAAAAAATTCAATAACACTTTACTTCGTAGCTAACGCATTTTCGTAAAATTGATAGAAAAAAAGTTTGATCGTTTTTACTTTCTAGTAAACGAAGTATACAAAGAGAAAGTATTATAATCGTCGATCGTAAATTTCAACACGAGATTTTGATTAATCTCCACGTTTTAGACCTACCTCAGTCCAAAAAACACAATTTTGGAATTTTGTTTGTGAACACGGTAACTCAAAAACAGTTAAATCTAGAAAGGAGAAATCTGGTGTATGGACTTTATACAAAATTAGTATATATCAATCAATTTTTGGATAAAGTCCGTAAAAGGGAAATTTGTCTGTTAGGGTTTATATGAACACGATAACTCAAAACTCAATAGCTAGATAGATAAAATTTGGTACACAGTTTCAAAATTAGGAATGTGGGCCCGTATTAAATTTTGGACGAAATTCCTTGAAACTTTGACTGTCGGTCGGTTTCTGTAATCGCATGCTTGTGAACACTATAATTCCCAAACGCAACGACTTAGATAAATGAAATTTGGTATGTGGACTTTTAACCTTAATTGCCCAATTTTCGTTTCATTTGGGTAAAAAAATTCTAATGCCCCTGAATCTCAATATGCCATTACTTTTCGATAAAAAAAATTATAAATAAAGAATTAAATTTAATTTTGAAAAATTCGCGACTGGATGCTCTACCTGGACTATAGTATCAGAGTTTCAAATTTCAGGTGAATTAAATTTCCGTTTATTATAATAGAAGATAATCTCTTGCGTACTAAATAAAGGTTATATGAATAAGCTATTTCTTCCGACATTTAGTGCATTGGTTTTCTAAATGTAATCTTTAGTTTGAGGATTATTAACTCGCCCTCCTAAAAAGCATATATAACTAGTTTCAGTACAAATGGCTTGAAGTATATTTTTTTATTTAAAACATTATTCAGGGGTTAAGAAGGTTATTTATAATCCTTCATGTGTATTAATTATTACTGGCTATTTTGGAATATAGATTATTATGTGACTATCTATATAATTAATGTTTATATGCATACAAAACGGATTACGCCAGTTAAGCTCCGTTTCTATTTGTGATCGGCTCTAATTTTTTTACTTTTTGCCGAATACTAAATCAAGAAACAATATGAAAAGTTTTATAGTGCTATCAGAGATTAGTAAAATATATATAAATGGCATTGTAGTTAAACCTTAAAATTAAGGAAATAATTTTTACATTCGTAGACTAATATGCTGTAGTAAATTGAAATCAAGAATATAAAAAAGACAACTAATAATATGAAATACAGCCAATATTTAAAATACAACTATTAATAAACATCAAATAAATTGAAGTCACATACATCTAAAGAATATCAACTTTCATGCAACTTCAATGATGTTCATATTTTTAGAATCTCACGACATGAAAAATAAGTAATATAGCCTTCAATTTTTTCTCCCAACGGTCTGGCATTTGTCTAGTCTAACCGGGTTTATCTTTGTCATGGACACGGGCAATATGAAGAATGAGGGCTCTCGAAGACATGAAGTGTAATTTTGTCACACAACAGGTGGTATCTCCGAAAGTTACCTAGTTTCAATAGGTTCCAAGCTGAATAGAACGGATTCTTGCGGTTAGACCGCCCCTCCAAGAGGGTTGCTGACTGTCCACAGTTCAGAGGGGGGAAGAGACTTGATCTGCTGCGCTTTTGGGGAAATTTTCTGTTGGGAGGAAGACACTTTTAAAATAGATAAAGATTCTGCAGCCGCTCGCTTTTCGAATCGCTTTAGAAAGAAGACCGAACCACTCGGAGGGTTTATATCCTCAGTATCTTATACGGGCCATTACATTTTGCTTCAAAGGTACCTGGAGGTGTAAACGCTTTAACATAAACTATATTACCTGTCTCTAAATCTTGTTTTCCTCTATCCTTAATGTATTTTTCTTTTTTACCAAAGTAGTCTTCTTCATTTTGTTTTACCATTTGTCTAAATAAATATGTTGCTACATTTTCGAATTGTGAGTGTTGGGAGAATGAGTTGTGAGGACAGGATGAGTGACATCTAAGGGAGTTGCCAAATCTCTACCAAAAACAATTGGGCAGGAGAAAATTGAGTTACTGAATGAATAGAATTGTTGTAGTGTAGTTTGAAGTGCAACAGACGGTGAGACCATTCGTAAACCTGCTCAGGAAGAGCAGCAATAGATTCTTTTAATGATCTTTGAGACCTTTCACAAGTTCCATTTGATTGTGGAAAGTAAATACTGGTTTTTCTATGCTCGATTTGCAGTTCAGAGAAAAATGAGTCTATTTCATTCGATCTGACATTAATTCCATTGTCTGTGAGTATGATTTTTGGTATCCCAAAGCGTGCAAAGTATTGATTTAATGCTTCAATTTTGGTAGAAGAAGTAATGTTAGGCAGAGGAATGGCTTCTAAAAAGGGACTATAATGATCTATTATGGTTAGTATAAAAAATTTCCATCATAAGAACGTGGAAGTTGGTCTACGATGTCAATGGCAATAAATTGTCCCGGAGCCAAGTGAGATTTAGAAATCATCTCGAACTGGGTGTTAGTAGGTTTACTTTTGTTTTTTATGCATTCATGACAGTTGTTTTTTATGCATTCATTTTCGCAAAAATTTTAGTATCCAAAAAATTGTTCTTCCAATAGTAGTTCCTTTTTACCACATTAAATATTTTGGTCGTACGGAAGTGCGGACCATGTGCAGACTCTAAACAAGTTTTTACCAGAGATTTTGGAATCACTATTTTATTTTCAATGTGTTTATTCCTAAGATGTTTAATTCTAGGTTTAATTTTTATGATTAGGAGACCAGAATTATTGTCCATATAGTAATCTTTACAAGTGACATTATTATTATCATTGATCTTATTAATTATTTTTTTGTCTCTTTGTCATTTTGTTGATGAGATTTTATATTATCATAGTTCATGCCATTAGGAATGGAGAAAATTTTGAGGTTGTTTACTTGCGTCTCCTCCTGAACTCTTGTCAGAAAATCATCTGGATTGGAAAAACCTGGTACATGTTCAATTGAATAACTGAAACTTTTCAAATATAGGAGCCATCTTGCAACAATATCAGGTAGTTTGTCAAGATGAATGTGATGTCTTAAAGGTTTTGCATCTGTTAGAATGGAGAATTCCCTACTATAAAGATGTTCAGAAAAGTGCTTTACCGATAAACAAATTGCATACAACTCCCTGCGAATAGATGGGTAACGCATCTCAGCGGGATTTAATTGTTTACTATAAAATTCAATAGGAACACATTTTCCATTAGATTTTTGCATTAGAATGCCACAAACAGCTACTTTAGAAGCATCCGTTATTAAATACAGTTTTTCATTATGTTTGATATTTTTTAAGGTAAGTTTGGTGAGCATCGTGTCCTGAAATTTGTTAAAAGCATCCTGACATTTTTGATTCCATATGAATTCTTCTTGGTTAAATTAACAATTGGGTGTGCTAATTCTGCAAAATTAAAAATTAAGTGTCTAAAGTAATTTAGCATGCCCAAGTAAGATTGAACCTCCGTAACATTTTTGGGAACGGGAAATTTAGTCACCTTTCTAACATTTTTCTCCGAGGGAGAGTAAACACTCTTATCAACTCAAAACCAAGGTAGGTTATTTTGTTCTCACAAATTTGCATTTTGGCAGGATCTAAAGTTAAATTAAACTTTTCCAATCTCTCAAAGACCTGTTGTAGTAAACATTTCATCTCATGAATAGTATCAGAGGCCACTATTATGTCATCAAGAAAAAATTGGATATTTGAACCCTGTATATCCTTTAAACACTTGGACATTAAAGTATGAAAACAGGCTGTGCTATTTTTTGCCCCAAATGGTAATCTGCATGGCTGAAAATTTCCCAATTCACAGCAAAATTTTAATTTTTCCTTGTCTTTATCTTTAAGTTGTATTTGAAAAAATGCAGATTTAAGATCAAGCACACTATACCAATTTTTTCCAGCAATGTTTTGAATGATATCCATGATTTTAGGAAGACAAATTTTGTGCGACTCTGTGATACAATTCAAAAGTCTATAATCAATTGCCATCCGAAATTTTTGTTTATTCCCTTCACCAGGTAGAGGTTTTTCTTAACAAAAATAACCGGAAAACAATAGTTACTAGTCGATGATTCTATAATACACGCATCCAATAATTTTTTATTTCCTCTTAGGCGTATTCTTTTGCAATTTTAGGGATGGGATATGGTTTAGTCTGTAATGCATAATCATGATACAATTTAAATTCTGGAACTACCTTATCAGTGAAACGAAGGGTACTATAAGTACTAGAAAATACTGAATAGTTATTTATCAATAATTGTAATATTTCCTCTTTTACTTTACCATTCATATGATTTAAATTAAATTGATTTGGGTTTAATTCTTCCTTCCTCATTCGTTTTACTTTTTCCAAACTTATGGTGTTGACCTGGCCAATTTGATCTGTTGGTTCAACAATGTCTTCCTCATGAAATTTTTGAATAATCCCAATTTTAGCTTTTTTTCTGATTCTTATTTTTTGATTTGAATTGTTCTCAATAATTGTGGTGAACTTGTTATTCTCATTGTACTCATGTAGAGAATTTTGGATATTATAGTTGAGTTTGTTGGCATTGAGTATAAATATAAATGAGCCCGAATCAGTCAATGATGAAGGAATGGAAAGAGTCACAATCTTGGATTGTCCTGGTTCAATATCCACCATGTGACAAACCCTCATAGCATTGACATTAACTTCTTTAATGAATTTACTCTCATTAGAAATACTTTCATGATCATAATCTTTGTGATTGAGAAAATGTAATTTAGTGTTATCTATAATTATGCAGTTATTTATAGAATCAATTAGAATTTTGTTCGTTTGAATGTAATCATACCCTAATATAATTTCATAATTTGAATCCCAATCATTTTTGGTCACAAAGAATACATTGTCAAACCATTTGTTTTCAACCTTAAATTTAATTTTAACAGCAGATAAATATGGTATACAAGAATTGTCTATCGTTTTAATTCTAACTGAGCGAGAAATATATTCCACCTTCGTGACTTTTTTTTTATTTTTTCTAAGGTTGTGGCCTGAATGAGGCTGATATTAGCACCAGTATCTATAAGAGCAGTTTTTTGAAGAGAACCAAATTTTATGTTAATTAGAGGAAGTTGGTTGGTCTCTTCACTGTTGCATGACATTAAAAATTTTGTTGTGATATCTTTTGTACCTCCTTTATTTTGTTTGTCAAGTGTAGTGCCTTTTTTGTTCTGCTCCTCAAAATTTCTCTGGGTTACAGGTTGAGGAGAATTTACATACTTAGTTAAGCCTGAACCCTTTTCTAGTTTAAATTTCTTCTGCGTGTTTGCGAACACCTGAATCTGCCTCGATTTCCTCTGTAAGGATGGACATTTTGAATTTCGCGTGAATTATACCTTCGCCAAGGTCTGGGATTTCTGGATTGGTTTCCCCTAGGATAGTACCAACAATCTGTTGTCAAATGAGGTTTCGGACAAATGTGACATGTGATATTATTTTGAGTGTCACCTTCATGAGAAGTTGATGTTGTGTCCCTTTTTATGTTATTTATGACATTGCCACTGGTTAAATTATTTATTTTTTTTATTTAAGTCAGCAATTAACTGATCTTTTATCAAATGTTCTTTTAGAATGTTGTGTATGTCCACATTGGATAATAGAATCCAATTGTCCAGATGTCCACATTGGATTAGTAGAATTATCACAACTTTGCTCCAAAGCTGATTCAATATTTATTGCATGAGCAAGTGCAGACTTCAGGTCTTTTGGACCAAATTTTTTAACCTCTAAACTGATATCAGGCTTTAATGCCTCTAGAAATTTGGTTAACTTTAAGTTTTCTTTCAAAATTGAGTCACAATTCTGGTTAGTATTCTCCACATTTACATATTTGTCATTACCATTGAAACTTCATTAGCTAAATCTTTAACCGATTGATTCTGTTTTTGTGATAAAGTAGAGAATTGTCTCTGAATTTCCTGAAAGGATTGTTTTTTCTCGAACTTTTTGATTAATAGTTCTGCTAGATTATAGAAATCATTTTCTTTAGAAGATATAGGATCCTCAATTAGAAATTTTAGAGCATTATCCCTGCAATGTCATTTCAACACAATTGCTTTTTTATTTTTATTCCAATTTTCGAGAGTAGCAATTTGTTTAATCTGAGTTATCCAAAATGTAATGTTTTCCCCATCTTTCCCAGAAAAAGCGGGAATTAAATTAGCCGATTCTGACATGTTACTATTTTTTGGCATGATTGCTCTCTCAATTTCACTTCAGATACACAATAAACACGTTAAATGCAGTATCAATAAATACTAATAAAAAATCAAATACACAAAACACATCATATACAATTGCAAAGATACACTATTTAATTACACTCTGTCTACTTATTATTATTAAAATACTGCAATTCACTTAATACATTCATAGAAATATATGGTGTTCACAAATTTCAAATTATGTTTTTTTTTTTTAAAAATTATCTTATTCTTCTTAGGAAATTATTATTAATTATGGTTGGCCATATAATTTTTAAATATTTGAATAACCTTGGATGATGCAATCTGATGTAACTATTGGCTCACTTCAGACTGTAAGAGAGAATAACCGATTCGAAAATAAAGTTAAAATTTTTCGGCACGGCACCAATGTTAAAGAGTAACCTAAATGTTCATGAGTAATCTATGCTATAAGTAGAATGTTAATGGCTACTTACTGTAGTAGTACTCTGAAAGAAAAAGTCATTAAATATGGCGTTGTGACGCCTGAAGTGGCCAATGAAAAATTCAGGGTTACCAAAGAATAACACAGTATTTGCTAAATGCTAAATTTATTGTTCTACTCTCATACTGTTTTTTTGAATAATACACGAAACATACACACAGACATAATACCAATTAATACAGATAACGATGCCTCCAACTCCATAATCTCCGACGTCACACATTATAATGCCCGGCGTTACACGTTATAATGACCGGTGTCACCATACGACACGAGAATTTAGTTTCCGTGAGAGTCGCGAATTGCACCTACCTTGTGCTATGAAGGAGGTACCCAACGCCTCCTATATCTAGAAAGCCGTTCATCCAGTTCAGAAGAAGTGGTCACGTGACCCCAAAGAAGGCCAAGCAGTATTTTATTCTGTATCTGTATTCTGCCATTGCAGTGTTTTTTGTTCGGTGTGCTTGGATTCATTTTATTCGACTTAAAATAAGGTATAGTATGATGTAGAAGTGCGCAGTTTTGGGCTGCAAAGGGAATTATGCATCCGGTCAAAAGGTTTCAATTTTCAAATTCCCGAAAGACCCTAAACTGAGGAAAGTCTGGGAGACACGATTTACGAGAGAAAACTTCAAGCCTACAACAAGCTCTAGAGTAAGTACATTTTTATTGTTGTTAAACTGCATTTAGTTTTCATTTATTTTTGTTTTGAATAATTAATCGCAATAGGCTAAAAAATCAATTCTTCTGTTAATGTTTAAAACGATTTCTCTTTAGTAGTTAATCGTTCATAGTTCGACTTTTGGAGACTATAACCTTTTTTGAAGTCCTGTTTTAAATTGTGTGATTGTTTTTAACATTCTTTGAATGTCTGTCACATTTAAATTTTACAATATTTCAAGTGTCCCTCGTGGATAACTTAGAAATCAATAAACATCGTGTTAGATAAAGGTCATTAATTTATATGATTAAACTATTTATAATGATGTGTAAGGATATTTAACAAATAATTATAAATGTAAATAACCAAATAGTAATAAATACATCTGCAGGTCATAGAAGAAGTTGTTTCATAAATTATAATAAGCAAGTGCAATGTCATATGAAATTAATAAATTCATATAACTTCAATTAATACTATATATTCATTTATGTTTTGAGTAATGAATGAATATAAATATATATTATTTTTTTAAATGATTAGTTGCTCAAGTCAGCTGGAGTTCACATTGATATCAATATTATCTTTAATTATTGGGAAATTGTTTATTATTGTTTAGAAATATTGTTGATTTCTGTCATAATAGATAATTGAAAAAGAATTATTATGCTGTAATTTATCATGGCATTATTTACTTTTTAACTATTTTAAAAGTAATATGTTTTTCATAGTAACTTATAATTTAAGATTATCATAATGATAGTTCAAGGTTAATAACAGTCAGATAAAATCTCAAACTTTATTTTAACAATTACTTGTTTATCTCTATTATACAAATCGTTATTAAGATTGAAATATGTTCCTCGTGAATAACTAATTATTTGAAGACACATTTAACATATTTGGACACCAGTAGAATTGTACATATTATAAATAAGGTGAAAATAATACTATTAAGTGTCTTGCATATTGTGCTGCATGCACATTTTGTCACTATCAATTTTTATAGCATTAATACTTTCTCTTCGACATATGCTTTGGCATTATTTATCATAATATATGTATACTAGGGGACTCTGCCCCCTGCTCGCTAAAGCTCGCCAACCCCCAGGAGGATTGAGCTGCAATCCTCCGGGGCTTGCTACGCAAACCCTGCTCGCTTCGCTCGCTACATGAAGACACTGGGTGTCCTAGCACAGTTGTTATAAAATCTTTATATATATATATAACACCCCCTGCTCGCTCCGCTCACCGACACCTTAAGAATCACGTGATTCTTTCGGGATCATTATGTGAAAACATCTCGCTTCACACGCTTGCCGTAGTTATCCGTTTCTGCTAGTATTAGGAAATTATAAGTACATTAATTAATAAAAGGTAAATTTAAATTATTTGAAATTGCACGAACTCCTAAAATTAATTTTTCATCAGTTTCTACAATTAAAATCTTCTGGTAGCACAGATATATATGTAAATGTTAGAAAGAAATTTGAAAGGTAATATTTATAATCCAAAGATGATTAAAAATCAGAACTATTTTCATCAATCAGAAATTTAAAACTTCTTGGCATACACTTTTGAGTATTTATTCGAAAGTTTATTTCAACATAACTTCATTCCACTAAGATAGCTTTTTCCAAATCTTCAAAATAAATTTTTAAAAATTGCTTTTGCCACCAAAATTTCAAATATGCCCTCTTTGCAATGGAGTGTAATTCAGAAAAGCTTTTCCACATGTATACATGCTTATTTCAACAATTATTTAGTCAAGAAAAATATAGTGTGTTTCTCAGTGCAGTCATTTGTGTTTTAAATCTCAGAAAATTCTTGATCGTCTCTTGTCGTGGAAAGATGTAAACCATCTTGCAACCTTTTAGCTAAAAAAGGACAGTTTAAAGAAAATAGTGGCTTGAAACATGTTCATATTAACTATTCAAATTTAAAATCCATAATAATTATTTACTTTTAGCCTTTTATAATTCATAAGACAGCTTTTTTCTCAAAAATTTCAAAAATCCTTGCTTTTTTAAGCAAAATTTTAAATATGCACTCTTTTTTATGAAATATTACACAGAAAAGCAAAAAGTATGCAACATTATCATTCACCATTAGCAGCATGTGGTAATTCTCTTCCAGTGAAAATATATATGAGCTAAAACAGTCCGTACAAACACGGTGGCAAAAAAATCTAATCTCTCTATATATATACAATGCAAACAGTATGCAACTTTAATCATTCTCCGAGAGCAGTGTGCAAGAGAACTTTTCTGATGTATAATTAGTTCTCTGGTCTTTATTCTGTAATTTTTATTTTTACACATAGTAAATAGTGCACACAATTAGTATCACAAAAAAAAAGACTCTGGCTCCCTAAGCCTATTGGCGGCTTTCTCCCCGATCTTCGCTGAAATCTTTCATCCAGGGATTCCCTTGCACGCTGCTCTCTTCTACGCAAATTTTATTCAAAACTTCGCAAAGAGTTAATTTTAAATAAATAAATTCAAAAAAGAGTAACGACTTCTCCTGTAATCCGTAAGCGATTAGCTCGGTTAGCGAAATTCTTGGCGTCAGGGTTGAGATTGGTAAACAAACTGATCGTTGCCAACGGGGAGAAAGAAATAAAGGTCATTTTTTTGCGCCACGCATAAGCGTTTTATATAATATAGATTTATGAATTGTAATTGCCTTCTATTAGTCAAAATTACACAAGTTCTTTTCTGAGCTATCATTCTTTTCGCTAGTGAACAGTTTTGATGATGATAGCAAAATGCAAGTATCAAAATTTTGCTTTGTTTTAACATTTGTAGATTTTTAATTAAATATCTTTAGGAATAAAATATATTGATAGAACATTGTTACTATTTATCTGGTTGATAAACATACAGTGTTTAATTATTTCTTCTTTATGAATGTTTTATAGAATCAAAATGTTAATAATTAGCTTAATTTGCAGTTTTCTTTGTCTTATCATTTTTGTTTTAATTCTTTAAATTGTTAAAACCTTGTTATTTACTGTTGCGTTGCTTTTGTTTTTCCAGGTTTCCGCAAAGAGGATGTTCTTCGTGAGACTGAGTACTTCGATGAAAAGTCTGGTACATTGCTGAGAAGTCCGCTTCAGTATCCCAAATTAAAAGAAGGCGCTATCCCAATGCTCGTATCGGATAAATGTCCACCTTCATTACAGCCAACTATGATAGTATCTCGAGAATCACCGCCAAAGAAGCGCAAAAGATTGGAGGATAAATTAGTGCGGAAAGCGCAAGAGGCCAGCATTGAAACTGCCAATTATTATATGAAAAGGGTAAGTTTTACTAATTTAGCTGAGTTGAAGCAATGCGTGATCTCGCAAGGAACTGATGTATATTGGATAACCATATTTAAGGGCGATTTTTTTATCAGTTATGCATTTGACTAATTTACCTGATGTTTTGTGCTCAGTTAATGTTGATAAAAATTTAAATGTGTCTGTACTATACAAAAAAGTTGAATTGAAAAAGTTGGGCACATTTCAGTTTCCATTACGTGTGACAAACATTAATGTATTTTTTTGAAATTTTATCGTCTATAAAAATGTTGGCTCATTCAGGTACTACTAAAAATTCTGAGGATATAAAAGATGTTCTTGAGGTTTTGATAAGCTTATTAAACAAAATAAAAAACCATAATTCAAAGAATGAGGAGGACAAATTTTTTGATTTTATGATTGAACAACTAGCAAACTTGAATGTTGTCAAAAAACATAGGAGATATTCCAATGAATTTTTAATATTTTGTTCACTCTTAAAATCAATATCTCCTCATTGTTATAGCTTTCTTCGAAACTCTAAAGTTTTCATTTTGCCTCATAAGTCAACTTTAAGAAGGGTATGCTCTGAGTTTGGAGTTACTCCTAGTCAAGAGCAAGATGATGATAGTTTTTTGAGTTATATTACTCAAAAATTCAATTTCTTAGGGGATAAAGATAAAACCATCTCTCTTATGATAGATGAAATTCATCTAAGGCCTACTTATGATTATGTTGGGGGAAAATTGTATGGTATGTTGTATAATAGCTCTAATGCTGCTACCAGTGCATTCGTTTTCATGGTTCAGAGTTTTTTATCCTCGTATAAGGATGTAGTCCACATTTTACCTGTTAGTACTCTAACAGCATGCTGTTAGTGGCACTCAGGCTCTGCTTTGGAAATTTTAATGATTTTTTTTATTAAGTTTGTTTATTTGCCAAAAATAAAATCTAATTGTACACACCATGTTACCTTAAATTTTGTAATTACCAAAATTTTTAATACCTCAGTATTGTTAAATATCTGATCAATTTATGTATTGATGCTTATTTTGTATTTCTTAAAAATTCTACTGCTGTATTTCTTTTTTTTACATTTTCATATAAATAAAAATGTTGCTTGAAATAATGTGTGCTAATAATATTGTACAACACTCCATATTCTTTGGAGATAACCACATTTTATTGTTATAAATATCTTATTATTAATAATGTAAACTGTTAAGATACATATATTTTATTTTTTATCCAGATAAAGATTTTAAAATAAAAAAAAGTTCAAATTTTGTCTAAGTTTTGAATAAAATTGAGTTTTATTTTTATATTGGCTGCTTATCAAAAATTTAATTCTTTAATATTGATTACAAAGCTTATAGAGAATTTTTTAAAAAATCATATTTCTTTATGCCAAAAAATGAAATTTCTCTGAGCAAAGTTACTAGTTTTATATCTTAATTAATGTTAAATATAACTAGTAATCATTATCTTTGTTTTTTTCATGGACTTCAAATATATTCATGTCCTTGTTACAAAAACTTTTTAGTTATTCAAGAAAAGTATAGGAATAATTTTATTAACAGTGTTTCATTTTAATAATTATTTATAGTTTTAAAACATCAATACCAGGGTTGCGGTGATTTAAATCAGTTGGTTTAAATCGACTGATTTTTTTAAAAAATATCACTGATTTAAATGACTTAATTTTAAAAATCAAGTAAATCTGCTTTAATGAAATAAAATTGTTCATGTATCTTTAAATAGTGATTTTAAAATATTTTTAAATGGATATTTAAAGAAAGAATATATAGAACATAAAAAAATATTTTATTAAATTGATGTAACTAGAGTACTTCCATATCTTTATTTTTAAGAACACAAGCAAATTAGATTTTAAATAAATATCTACAATAAAATGCAACACAATAATATGCAAAGTATGAGATGCTCCTTTCATATAAAATAAAATAAATATTGTGAAAGGATTATGTTCAGAAAGAAAGAACATAGTAAAATGCAGCGAGTTTCATTTTAATATTGGAGAAAACTAAATAGTGTTGGGGACAACAAAGTTTTTATATTGCAATAATGTTCAAATGTAAGATAAGTAATAGGGTAGATGCTCCACTTTTGGCCACTGCACCAGTTTTGGCCACATTGGATCTGTTTTTCCAATAATTTCAAATTAACTAATAAGCATTCCAATATTTTAAACAATCGTTATTTTACTATTTTCACTATGATTGGTTCATTTTTCTCAAACATGCGACTTGTAAAAAAATTAAATGTGTGATCATGTATTATATACACACAACTGTTAAGGTTTTTGTTAAGGAACAAGTATTTGCAGTTTTTCAACATCAAGCTCTCAGAATTAAATGATTAATCTAAAACTGATTACCCTTAGGGTTTATGAGGTAAGCTTTCTTTTTATTCTGATTTCATATTAAAATTAAATATTTTTAAGATTAAATGGGTGGTGGCCAAAACTGGTACTTTAACTTTACTATATGTGCCAGTTGTAGCCAAAAGTGGAACACTACATGTTCCAGTTTTGGCCACATAACTTCATTATTGTGTGTTTTTAGCCATTACATAAATTTAAGAATATCTGGATGAAATAAAATAAACTAATTTAGTTTTGTTTCTAAAATAAAAGCAACTGATTTAGTTCTGTTTCTAAAATAAAATAAACTAATTTAGTTTTGTTTCTAAAATAAAAGCAACTGATTTAGTTATGTTTCTAAAATAAAAGTAACTGATTTAGTTTTGTTTACATTCTACATAGTTATGGCTCGAATTAAAAATAAGAAGGCAGGTAGCCTTTCCATAAATAGTTTTGCTACTCACCATCTAAAGTTGGTAATGCAGTTAAGGCCATTCAAAATGGAATGTCAAAAACATCTCCATGTTGAATGTTTACCTCACATTTATGTTAGAAAATTTCAACTTGAGGAACCTGACTCGAGTGATGAGGAATATGCTTTTATATGCATGGATTGCTCTAACATAAAAAAATTATTCTGATGAATTTCATTAATGTTGCAATTAAAAATTGTAAAAACATATATTTGTGGATATTGTAAGTGAGTATAATAATGCAAATTCTTGATTTGTAAGATTTTTAAAAAAATCTCTGCTTTTGCAATGCAAGTTTATTACTCTCCCCATTTTTTGTTTCATATTTTATTTTAAAAAAGTTATGCGAGTATATGAAGTTTGTATTTTATCAACCAAATGAAATTATTGTTTTCTGCATTCCTGTTTTTTTTTAACTGAAATCTGCAGCAAAAATCAACTTAGGTAAATTTTATTACATATCTTTATAAATTCATAAAAAAATCGCATTTAAAATAACAGAAAATAATGTACTAAAATACATATTGCATAAAAATGATTTATTTTTGCTTAAAATTCATTAAAATGTCTGTTAAAAATATAATATTTATGTGGCCAAAACTGGTGCAAAACTTGTGCTAATTTATTTAAGAATTCATAATTCAAAATCTAAAATATTCTTCAGAAAAATTTTATAACTAGCTGAATGCCAATAAAATTTGCTAAAAAATAGTATAAGTATGGTTTAATATGCTTTAAGCAGTCATCCACTGTGAAGTTTCCATTTCAAATTTTCTCTTTAATGTGACCAAAACTGGAGCATCTACCCTACATATTAATGTTCCAAAAGAAATACAAACATCTACATAGTGTAATTTAAACTATGATCCATACATATAAAAGAGAATGTTTGTGTGCGTGCACAAATATTTTTTAAATAGTTGTTACATATTTGAATTACAGTACAGCTTAATGACTGGTATGGTGTTATATGTATATAATTCTATGACTGCAGAGCGCATTGTCTAATATAGAAATGTTAAATATATATATATATATATATATATCGTTTTAAAAAAATCCGATTTAAATCAAATAAACAGATTTTTTTTTGAAAAAAAAATCGACAACCCTGATCAATACTGTAAGATAAAATAAAAAATAAATAAACAACATAAGTTATCAGTTTTATTTATTTCTCAATTATTTAAGATAATTGTATTTTAAAATCGATTTCCGTTTTGATAATCATAATAGTTACTTGACTTTGGAAATATATATAACTCTAATTTCTATATAAATTGAAGTATACTGAAAATATTTATAAATAGGCTATATCAACCATTCATGAAAAATTTAAGCAATGATCTAAATAATCTTAGAACAAAATTAAGCCGGAAAAAAATATGCCGATCTTTAAAGCCTACATCATTGACGGTCTTGTTTGGGTGAAAGGAGACTGGCCTTCCTTAGGGTCACGTGACTTTCTGGAAGAAGGGCTTTCTAGATATAGGAGGCGTTGAGGTACCCCGGGGTATTATGTTCGGCAATCTATATTGAAGATTCCATCACCATTTTTGACTGGACTTTCCATCTACTGTTGAGGCATCACCATCTTTAAAGCTAGTGTCCCAGATCGCCGCAGCTCGACGAACCTTCTTCCTTTACGTTTCTCGTAGAACTGAGGCTTTTTGCACAAGCGCCGTTCAACGCGTCCGTTGACCAGTAGTAGATAGGTGGTGCAATGTGGTGGGTTGCTGAACCGCAAAAAGTTCTGTTATGGTTGCATTTTGCAACACCTACCCAATAAATTCTTTTTAAATTATAAAAGGGAGAGGCAAAATGGTTCAAAACAAACTAGATTTTCAACAGGGTGGAGTATGAATTTATTAATACAATGAAAATAAGCATATATTATTTTATGTGGTTTAAAGGATAATATTAAATATCACATATTTTTTAAAGCAATTAATAATCAGAGTTTTATTTATTCTTTTTTGGAACTTCATGAGTTATAAATATTATTAGAAAATAATAATAATAATATATGCATTAATAATATCGAAAGCAATTTTGTTATGAAAAATTATTTGCCTTGTCTGTTTTTCAATGGATTGTGAGGTTTTTTCCGATAATATTTAAATTATAATATACTTTTTCAAATTCAAAAAGTTTTAATTGTTATTAGTTCAAATGTAATTAATATAATTAAAATACTAATTATCAAATTACATAGAGTAGTAATTATTAAATGTAATTGTTATATTCAGAATGTAGTTATCATTATTAAAAGCATGCAGAATTATATTATTTCAAAATCTAATAATTTACAAGACAAATTATAAAAGTGCGTATGTGTGATTCTTTCAAAGGGTCCCCAAAGAATTCAGCACCAAAGGTTTCAATCAAGCTTAATGCGCCCCTGTATCTGCCTTTATTTGAGTATAATTTTTGAAAATATATCTTGAAACAAATTCATTGATATCATTGAGTTTGTCTTCTATTTGAGCAGTCTCTTCATTGCCCATCTCGGATTCCCGAGCTGAATCCAAAGAGCAATCTTTCGGGCAATCTGGCTCGAGATGTTTACAAAAATAGGCGACAGTACAGAATCAAGTCTGGTCTGAAAACCACAATTAAAAATTGTGGGAACAAAATTTATCCGGACACCTTCCAAGCCCTGTTTGGTTATATGAACCGACTATTTGCACAAATAATATAAAAAGGAGGTTCCCATAATGCTTTACTATAGAATAAATCCTATCAATTATATACTTTTTCTAACTTCACCTGTATGGTAATTTATCTAATATCTTATATTCTTTTAGTCAATGTAATTGAATTTAAATATATTTTTGATGTGCAACCATATATCATGAAGTATCCATACATTTCATAAAAATATGATACATACTTCTAGTCTGGTATCATCTAATTTTGCGACGTTATACTTTTTTCTACGATTGTAGATTCGAATGATATTTCCCTAGTGATATTAAAATAGTTTTTTTTTCAGTTTAATATAATAATATTAGTAGATTAATACTTTCAAAATTACAGAGATGAATTCTTTACAGATTGCTTCAGTAGAATTTCTTTCGATTTAAAGTAACTGAATCATTACTACATTACTGCCCCAAAGCAACTATCAGTACCCCTCGTTGTTCTGACTAAAGCTATCCGGCAATGTTGTAGGTGTTTTGTTTAACTCTATCAACTAACGATAGAGCGGGCTTTTGGAGAACTTACAGGGGGAACACCAAGTATATGGGTCACCGATTTTTTTTTCTTCAAATTTTGTATATTTGTAGTAGTGCCTTAGGACAATACAACATGATGCAAGCCAAAAGCTCTACAACTCGGTAATTTTCGAGAAAATCGATCAAACGCTTTAGCGGAAAGAATATCAACCATTTCGATGCAAGCTTAGCCCGAGATGACGGCTGTCGAGTGGTTAGCGTCAGAGCTTCATAATTGCTGCATAGCCGAATTGAGTTCCACACTGAACTTTTTCCCCCATCATTTAAATATTTCATAACGAATAATTTCTTTATATTCATGGATATTTATTGAACTTTCAACAGCCTTTAATAATTCATATTTTTTTGTAGATAAAAATTTATCTTTATAAATTTTTATTCATCACATATAAATCGTAATTAATACATTTAATAATAAAATACACCACAATAGGCGATTAAATACTGGTATAAATAATATTCATGACATACTTTTTCAAAGCCGCATTAAACATTACAAGTTACCTGACGATATTTGTCATACAGACACAAAAACATAAATTCGAACTGCATCTACTGCACCAAATAAACCCAATTTGCCCGCAAACGCAAGGTAATTGTAGGTCTGCAGCTTTTAAACCTATCTTTAAAAATAAGTGTCGCACGGCCGACAAATTGGAGTACATTTGGGGAGAATGACTCTATGTGTGTAGATACCCAGAACCTCATCTAATCCCACACGACTGCCACCATCTCGAACTAAACATGCAGCGAACTGGTTGGTACTCTATCTGCGAAAGCTTTCGATCGATTTTCTCGAAAATTACTGCGTTGTAGAACTTGTAGATTGCATGTTGTATTGTCTTAAAGTAAAAAATTGGTGACTCATGTACCTCGTGTTCCTCTTGCTAGATGTAGAGGCAAAAAAGAGGAGTTCAGACATTTCACTTTCCAGATTTATTTCAGGAGTAATTTTACAACTATTCTTCTCTATCACTGTCATTATCATTACAATTTTGCTCCTTCTTGAAGTACCGTTCTGCACAGAAGAATTTAGAGCACCTTATGGCAAGAAGTACCACTACCATATTAGCAAATCGTGCCAAACGCCAAGAAAGGATGGGTCCGTGTCTCAAATGTGCAACCGGCCCTTTGAGGAGGAGTTCAACTTTTAAAAGACTGACGCATCCTTAATTGCTATTTGGTAACATTTTCTTTCTAAATTCTGTACAAGCCAGTACTTCGAGGAGCAGCAGAAATGTAATAATATTGTCAGAAATTACAAGCGTTATTTTCTAGAAGTTAATCTGGAAGGTGACATTTCTCTTCTTTTAAAATTTCGTTTTCTTAAACTATCTCGCAGTCCACTCCATCATTAGCTAATGAGTTGAGCTACACTGCCTTCATCATTGTCGGGTAGCCAGAAATCGTTTCCTCCTGAAATGTGAGCACTCCTGATGGTTATTCTGGGGCAGCCTATCTAAATGATTTTACCTTTTGAATAAAGTTGAAAAACAAGTAACATTGAAAGAAAGATATCCTACTTTCATGTCTGAGAAAAGTGGATACAGAAATATGCCGCTATAAAAGATGTAAAATCAATAAAATAAAAAAGCAGGCATTTTATTTTTAATACCGTATGAAGTAATTAATCAATTTTTTTGTATGAAATAACGCATATAGTTGCAAACGTTTATTGTTTCGAAATTCTCTGGATGTGTCTGATTACTTATTCCACAGAATTCCGAACTTCTCACTATTGGCAATTAAAAAGTGTTCTGAACGGGAACAAGAATAGAAGAGCAAATTACAATCAGAGCAAAAATAAGGAAAGTTTAAAAAAATGTCTAAGCTTTTTCAACACGAAGAGGAACTCTGCGATATAAATATTTTTTTTAGAGTTTAACAAGTCGTAGACTACAGCTTCCTCGATTAGAGTGCTCATGTCGCCGATATCTCGGTCGTTTACAGCTACTTTCTTCAAAATGCGACGAACTGTCTTTCTTGATCTTGTTTTAGGTAGAGCTGATGCATGGTGGAAGTATTACGGTCTGGCAATTGTTCCTATCTGATGTTCAACTGCATAAAAACAAGAAATCCACGATAAATAAAATTGTTTTTTAAACGCTTTTACTAAGTTCGAAATTTTTCATGTTGGTATGAATGTAAGGTTGGAATTTTGTGATCGCCTTTTCACCCACTTATTAATGCAATAGAGTTCTGAAATTTTGTATATTTATTGGGCCTGAATGACAAAGCAATATTTTAATAATTTTAGAGCTCTCAAATCTCTGTGAATTTAAAAAAAATCACAAAAATTACGTTTGCACTTGGTAGATTTCAGTGGCGTCATCTATAGTATTTTTGAGTACTAAAATACTTTACATAGTAATTTAAATGTTTTAATAAAAACAAAAATAAGTATATTCTATTATTGATCTTTTAATAAAATAATTGTTGGAATTACTTCATGGAAAATTGTTTCTAAGATCCCAAAATATTTATATTTCTGAATTATGACATAAATTAAAGACTAATAAAAACTAGAAAATAGTAATAAATATAAAAAAACTTTTTAATAAAACGCTTTTACTAATGCTGTTCCATCTAATATGTCAACACATGTAAAAGACTAAGCAGATTTCCTATTATCCACCAGATCCAAAAGAGAATCGGGTAGATTCAGGAAATCTGCTTAGTCTTTTACATGTGTTGACGTTGTTGTTGTTGTGTTACAATATTGAGTTATCTGACGTCACTTGTAATGAAAATGATATTGACCTTTTAATCGGAGCAGATTTAATTGGGAAATTATTAACGGGAAGGTGTGTTCAATTAAATTTTGGTTTAGCTGCAATTCATAGAAAATTGGGATGGACTGTTACCGGCAAAGAAACTGGGCTCTATTCCAGTAATGGATTCTGTGCAAACAGTCCTCTCTTTGTATGTTAACACTACGTCCTTGAGAGAATTAGGGGACATTGAGTCTTTGGGTATTCGTGAACCCATTAAAAACGTGTCAAAAAGGAAAGCAATTGTCGAGCAGCTGAAGGAATTTCATGAAAAATTGAATGTTCTTCCCGATGGTAGGTACGAGGTAGAATCACCTTGGAAATTAGATGCAAGAACGAACTTGCCAGATAATAAAGAATTAGCCTTACAACGGCAGGAAAGTGCTATACTAAGGGCACGTAATAAAGGTATGACTTGTTTTTCTTTGTGTTTTGCATTTTAATATTGTGCTTTGTAAATGACTGTAATAATTCTCTGTTTCTAAGTCTTCTAAACTACCCTATTGGCACAGGATGTGCTACGATATCTCTGCGGTGTTGCTGCGAAATTCTGAGTGCCGCACAACATCGTGGAGATATCGTGTGAATATTATAGGGCAAATTGGGCTAGTGGGGTAACCTTGTCAGAAATAGAAAGTGCAGAAACTGTATTGATACGTTTAATTCGGGACCAATATTTTTCTAATGCAAAGACGGTACCCCAGTTGATGATTTTAAGGACGATAATGGGATTTTGAGAGTTAAGACTCGCATAACTGAACGTAAAGATGTACCAATCTTTTTGAATCCCATACTTTTGCCCAATAACTGTACATTAACTAAACGTTTGATGGAGTCTATACATAGAAAACATTGTCACGCGCGAACCCAGATAGTGCTGTCTATATTAAGAGAAAAATTTTGAATTGTCAAATCACGTAAGACTATTAGAAGTGTAATTAATGGTTATATGAAGTGTAAAAAAAGTTGATTCTTTAAAGCATGAAATGATTAATATTGTAAAGAAGACTGACTGTTCTGGCTCTTCCTATGGCATCAATGAATATGGACTTGATATATTTAACCAAAATATGTGTTTTTTCAGTTCTAGCATTCACTCAAAAAGTGGGGAAGATGTTGGATGCAAAAACCTGCTCCATAGCAGGGGGAATCTGGAGTATGCGCAGTATTCTTGCAACTTCCTTTAAAAGCCAGGATTGTGGGCTTTGTTCCAGTTGTGTAGTTATGTAGTAATGATGGCTGTCGTTCTTGTTTTTGTGTTATGTTACTCGTTGCTTTTATATAATGTTTTAACTATTGTAATAAAGTATCGTTTTGCCAAGATGGGCTGTATTATTGAGAGACAATCACATCAGATCCACACGAGAGTCGAGTAGATTCAGAGAACCTGTTTAGTCTTTTAGATGTGTTGGCATATTAGATGCAACAAATGCATTAAAAAGGAAAAAATAAGTTTTCTCAAAATTCTGGAGGTCCAAACAAAAAACAGAAAAGCGGGAGGAGCAGCTAGAAATTTTTTTAATAAATTAGAATTGTCATCACATTTATAATATATTTTATAAGATGAATGTTTAATAACATTTCGTTTCCTATGCTAATCATTGTGTTTTTATATCTTTTTCCTATTGTTTTAAGCGCCTCACGCTTTTACAGTTTTTGTTTTGATCTCCAGAGTATTGATAAAACATATTTTTTTTTCTTTTTTAATGTATTGGTAAAAACGATTTTTTAAGTTTTTTTTTATATTTATTATTATTATTATTATCTTAAAAAGCATCGTTACGAATTCTCAGAAATTTTCTTTCAACACAAAATTCATCAAAATGAGTCGAGAATCAGTAGGATATATTAATGTTAAAAACATTATGATTCAAATGACAAGGAACTAATTTCATGAGCTGTGAAATTTTTCATGCATTGAAACATCAGATTTTTAAAACATCCAATGATTTCATTCGGAAATATTTTACAAACCAAATTATTTTATCCTCTGAAACTTTTAATTAAAATGAAAATATCTATTGAAAATACCTCTGTACTTTTCAAAACAGACACAAGCTAATTTTCTCTATAAGATATTAATATTTTTTAAAAAATGACATATAATTTAATCAAACATTATGATGTTTTATTCTGATATATATAGGTATTCATTCGTTGGATATCCAACGCAAAATTGTCTACGCCTTTATTTTTAATTAAAATGAGAAAAACTGTTGTACGTAAGATTTTTAGGATCTCGCAGTTTCAGCGAACTGTCCCGAACAATATTTTGAAACTGCAGAAAACTAATTTTTTCAAAAGTTAGTAATAGTTTCTTAAGAATGGGTGTCTCTTTGATTAGGTTTAATGGCCGTTGGTAGATGTAGAATTCATTGAAGAAAATGTTTGTAGAGTACGGTTGGAATTTCTTGGTTCTCCTATGATTGTGATGTGATTGCAACGATTACTTGCAAATGACAGTTTATAGCCTTCTTCTCGAAATCTGAACTGCGATTACAACCTGCAGCGCCACCTGTCGGCAACATTTATAACTAATTTTGAAACTTTTGCATCAGATTTTTACGGCTTTCAGACTAAGCATATCACTGGTTTCGTTCTTCTATCGATCTCCGTTGCCGAGTTATTTAATTTTAAAATGAGGGAGTCCTTTGTTGGACACCCTGTATATATTTGTACTTATTATCATTATTATAAATAAATAATTATATAATTTTCAAATGATTTGTTTGATTTGGAGGAAGGATTTGCAAGAAAAAGAACAGAGAGTGTGTCGCTTTCCATTATATATTTAGTTATGTAGAAAAGCGTAAGAAACATCACTTTTGTCATACGTCCGCTCACTGATACACCCGCTTTTTTCTTTTTTTTGTTTTAAGTTTCATATATTTTCTTGATAACACAAATATATACAAAGAAGAGCAAACCTATTTTTAAATGATTTTAAAAAGATTTATCAAATTATTTCTCAAATTATCGAAAGGAATAACTTTCGAAACGCAACGCGCCATCATCAGTTCTCAGTTAATAATGTTTTCTTTCGTTTATTTTAACCTTCCATCAATCGCGCGTACGCAGGAAGATACTTATACCGTGCATCGTATTAGATATTTATATTGCGCTTTTCGCAAAAATAAATCGAACTTTTACTAATGTACTCTGCATTTATTAAATTCAAACTAAACATAGATCATATAAATAAAAATTGCATTTAACTTATAAAACAATTGTATAAATATGCAATACGATGCACGATATAAGTTTTTCCTACATAACGCTCTTTACTGACAAAGAAACTCTTCCGCGCATGCTCCAAAAAAGCCTCAAGCGATAACGATAAAAACGTTGGAAATACTGTATTTGAAAACATTTTCAAAAGTTAATTAAACAGAATGTTGCATGGAAATACAATTGTTATTATTGAAAAGTAGTTCTTTGAATTTTAAGATCATGTTATAATGGTGTTTGTGCGATAATATGCTCCGAAATTATTGCGGAAAAACATTAAAATGTAAGGTAACTTTTAATTAATTAAAATTCTACTTTAAATTTCGAAAACTCTTTTCTTAATGAGCACTTGCTACTCAACAAGCAACCATCTGCCAAATTTCAAGCTTCTAGTCCCAGTAGTTTGAGATACTCGTTAATAAGTCAGTGAGTAACTTTCTCTTTTATATATATAGATATTGAATGTCACGAAAATTTTAAAACCTCTTTCAGATTCATCAACATTTGTAATTAAAATTTATCGAAAAAAATCACTCGGATTGCAAGAAATCTGATTTAAGTTTAATTACTTTGAAAAAAATCATTTTGAGTGAACTTTTTAATCATTGATTATCTTTCATTTCCCTATTTATTTTCATTTTTTAGGTGCACGAAAAAATTTCCGCGTTGGAAAAGCGTTAAAAATTCCGTTTCAAAATGATTGGTATTGTCCACCTTTGCAGTCTTCCTACAGCTTAAGAGCATGATAGGGAAAGACAGAGAAAGTCTGCGCTCTGTAACTGCAAATGCAGATTCGGTACTGCAAGGAATTCCAGTTCTATTTCGTGGTTAGCGTTTCCTCAGCGCATAATCTTTGGCGAGTGAAAAAATCGAATGGGGCACTTAGCTTTCTGCTGTGTTTTTTCCTGTGTTTCACTTTAGAATGGACTGCTCTAAAGTTAAATTGCGTCAGATTTTTGATAGATTTAAATTCCAAATTCAAAATAAAATAAATTTATATTAAATTTACAATATTAAAAATGTTGGGATGCTGCAGTACCACAGTACTTATGCCCAACCGCAACTGTTGGTCGGCATCTCTAGATGGAAAAAAATGATATGGGGACTGCAAAACTTGTCACAGAACTTAGAATTCTCGAATATTTGTAAACAAGACTAGTTGAGAAATTCTTCTGGATCTAAAAACATTTTCATTCAGATTTTCTGAATCAAATTAATTTTTTAATTTAATTTATAAATTTAAATTAAATTTTTAAAATTAATTTTTCAGCAAATCAGAATGAAAATCTTTATTTTCCATTTCATTTATTTATTTTGATTTTTGGGCTACGATAAAATGTTTCATTTAAAAAAGAACGATGATTTTTTTCCTGCTGGAAAAGAGGGAACAAGTGTTTTAAAAATAAGACTTGTTTTTCGGATCGTTAAGGTCATTGTTTTTATTTTTGTTAAAATAGACAGTTTGTAGGAAGCATGACGAGTTTTGTAATGTTAGATCAAGGTTTTAGAGGGTTATCTTGGACTGAACTCGTAATTTAGAACTGTAGTCCTATTAGCCATCACTTCTTCTCAAAACTTCTGTGCCACATCAACAGGAAGGCGTTTGACTTCAGACGTGATTAACACCAGTCAGGCCCTCTTACTTCACGGATCCTTTGGGAAATCGCGTATCGAACTCTCGACACTCCAGTACCTAAATCACGATTCTGCCACCAGACTATCTCGGATTAGGAACAGTTCTGAGAGGTTTATATTCCAGCTTTTAAAAAATAGAGAGTGGATAGGGATTAATATTTAGAATTTAAGTCCTAAAACAAATAAAAAAGAAGGGTTAGATAGTAACGCCAAATATTTACGCTATGTTAAACTAGAAACAAATTTGTTTATGCACAAAAAAGGAAGGGGAAAATTTTATAGAAACATGTGTATAAGGCATAAAATTTGTAGGAAAATATACAGTAAATAAAATTTAACTATTTTTGTAAAAAGTTTAAGTTGTATACTATAATATTTTATTAACGAAAAGTTATACTCGATTTTGAACAACTGAAAATACATATATTCATTTGAAATTTTCACCTACTACAGATTATTTTCAAACGAGTTTTCTATAATTTATATAGAGAAGGAATTTTCATAGTAAATCTGATAATAAATGCTGCAGTATAAATCAATTAAATATAGATTACATACAGTATTATTTCATTAATTTCCCTTGTAAGGAGAGATGCGCACCTTTTTGCTTTAATTCTTGAAAAATGCGTTCATTAAATTCACATCCCTTAAAAAAATAGAGGAAGTAAAAAATGTGATTTTTAGAGACAACATTATACTCCCTGTTTTGGTTGGTATCAAGCGTATTTATTTCTCATTGATACATCCAAATTTTATAAAAATGAACGACAGAATTTTTACAGGTAAACATGAAGGAATCTGGATCGTAGAACACAAGAGAGTCAAAGCTACAGTTATTTCTTACTTTCAGCTCGCGCAATCGGTTATTATCCTCGAATCGGACACTCCCATTCAATTAAAGCCTGGATTGATATAAAATTTTCGCTGAGTGAATGTCTGAAAACTTTGGGAAAAATAATTCTTTCAAACTATAAAAGAGCATTAAAAATGCCAGCTTATCACAGAGAATGCTATTTTTCGATAAAACAACATATTCCTAAATTATCGAATAAACCTCAATGACGTACTTTTAATTTCAAGGGAATCGGCTGTTATACTGAAATTCATTAGACTAACAGATTTTTGTTGTGTTTGTAAACAGTTTTTAAAAACTTGGCTTAAAAATATTTAGTTTTAAATTTCCAATTTATAATACATACATGTATAAAATGAACAAATGTCTTGGATCAGCTCGTGTTCTCCTAAATTTCGACCCATTTTTCTGTTTCGTAAGTGCCCTGGATGTTAATTAAATGCCGCATATTGGCAATTTTTTCTTCTTATTATTATAAAGCTAATACGAAAGAAGAAATGGATTTAAAAACTGGTTTTTAATTTTTAAAACTAACTGACTTCTGAAGAATTCTGCTTCTCAGCTGTACTTACTATAAAAGGAATGTGGTTATCGCTATACAATCATTGTGGATTAATCAGTCTAAGAAAAAAAATAGTAAATTTTTTCATCTCTTCCTGGTTTTTAAATTTCTCTGATGGTTAAATATTTTATTGTGTCTTTTTTTATTTAATTATTAATACATTTTTGGGATTTTTCTATTAAAACCACTCAAACCTCTGTCCAGAGTCCCTTACTGAAGCTCAACAATTCTGGTTAATTTAGTTGAAATCAAGTGACTAAACGTTCAGGTTTAAACTGTATACTATTACTGTCTCTTTTAATAATCCAGTTCCCAGATTGAAATTATAATTTGCATTTGACCCTATTTCAAATTTAATATTCTATTTTTTATTTAAATTATAAGTAAATCAAATTTTAAAGTAGAAAAGGTAGTTTTAGTATATATTCAATACAGGGGCAAAACTGAATTTTGGATGTATGGAAAAATGCCTAGGTCTCCTACCGAAGGTGGAACAGTTCCACAGTCACATATATATTAGATTGGCACATTACACATTACAATACCCATACCTCCAGGCAAGGAAAAGGAATGCAGCATTAAACATTTGTCATGGGTCCTGTATAACACCCTGTATTTATTTGGCCTTCAGTTGTTTCTGATTAAAGCTTGTTTCGTAGAATTTTAAAAATGCCTTTTCCCAAGAGATGGCGCTGAAGTTTACTAGGCTGTGACGTCATCTTTTTCATCAAATTCTTAGCCTTTTTGCCAAGAAGGAAATAAATGGTACTTTCTGGCACTTGAAAATAACTCAAAATAACTTAAGGGTTCCCTACTCTCATAAAAAACCCGCAAGGACAATACTTTCACATTACAAAAAGAGGAGAACCCCTTCGCCTTAGGGCCGACCGACCATCATGCACCACCAATCTATCATGACAGGAGGTAACCCCCTGCGGGGCGGGTACTCCCTGGAATTATGTTGTAGTCGCCTTAGGGTACGGCAAGAGGATCGGGCTCTGGTTTCAGAGCAGGTCAGTCAAATTCCCGTTCTGTCCGAAAATTGTTTGAGAAATTTTTCTCCAGCTAGTTTCTCAGTCCATCTTAGTGAAAAGAAACACCGCATATTCCTTGATGATTGCCTTTTTTCCCCCATCTGAAAATCCTGAACAAATAATGTTTCGATAACAGTATTTTATGCTTCTTCAATGACATGTACTGAATTAAAATTTAAATCAATAATATTAGCCTTCCTTGTTTAGAACTTTTTTGATAATTTATTCAAAGACGACAACGTTAAGCCAGTCGGATACCTTAAGGGACAGAGCGGAAATTAATAGCGCTGTCGAATTAGCGGAACGCATGAGGCTGCAAAAGATTTATAGACATCTAAAATACCCGGGAGTACAGGGGTAGACAGAAAAATTTAAAAATTTATTTAAAAAATTAGCTAGTTTTCCGAACACTATTGCTTTTTTGTAATTCCTAGCTTTAGGCAAGGAAAATGTTATAAAAATTTAATTTTTTCCTAAAAAAGCAGTGGAGCGATTGCCGCCACTGGAAATTGATGAAAACGAAAAAAATCTGGGCTCACACCGTTCCACAAAAGGATAATAATGGTTTACAAATTTTTTCAATGGTTTTATTTGCTATGCACATTGCTTACATAGATTTTTGTAAAAATAGCAAGTACCCGGCTCATGTACTTCTCGACAGGGTTATTTGTCGCATTCCAAATACGCGTGTTACTACAAGCTACTAATATCCTTCCAATTTCAGAATCTATGGTATGTACCCACACAGCACACCCTACTCCCAAGGACTTCCCCATGTACGTACTTCGCGGGAGGCTGTGGTATCCAAAGGAGGTCCCGGCGGTGCCAAAGCACGCGCAAAGGATGGCCACAGGAAATCGAATGTCCGCCTAAATTCCTCCTTTCTACAGCGCTACGATGTCCTTCACGGGAGGTGGGGAACATCTCTGAGATAGCCGACGCGGGAGGCTTTACTGTCGCAGGTCATGGGATGGAGGCTCGTTTGCGTTTTAAAGGACCATTTTCATAGGTTTTCGCACAAGAAGATTTATTCAGAATGCTCTTATAAATCTCTTATTTTCTTAACCGATTTTAAACTGTTTTAATTTTATTTTGTCTTTTTTTAAAAAATAATATTCATTCGGCGCTAATTTCTTTATCAACGCATGAATTAATTACTTGAAATATAAAAGTGCAATCGCTTTTACCTAAGCTTATTCTTTTTTAAAAGATAAAAATAATTTTACTGGATACAAATGACTTTAAATAGAAAATGGTATTTATAGTGATATAGTTGTGAATATGTGACAGTTTAAAAAAAATCACTCATTGGAGCTAAGGTGTACATTAAATTAAAATAACCATATTCAGTGTCAAATTTTATCGTAGAATGAAATCAAATAAGAGCATTTGTATTATAATTTAATAAGAGCATTTGTCTGATATGCACTTAGGAGCTGTAGCAAATTCATGAGCATGTATTGGTATTCAAATTTATGGCAAAATTATATTTACCTGGTTAATTTTCTCCATTTTTACATTTCCTAAATATACAATAAATCTTTTCGGTATTCTTTTTTTTTAATTCATAAACTAAACACAAAAAAATAAATGTATGATTTTTCTCAATTACGCAGCATTTTATTACAGTACGTATATTTATAAAGATATACAGTAGAACTCCGGGAATCCAAACTAATTGGGGGATGACCTTTGTTCGGATTTCGGGGAATTCAGATTATCAGGAAATTCAGCAAAATACTCTTGATGCAGTAGATTTTGACTCTTTGTGCTCTGTGAAGGTTTACGGAAAGAGCAGGCGGCAATTCTTACGGTACAGAGGTAAACAAGTTGAGGGTAGAAAGAAAATATCCGAGTTTTTTTCTACTCACTAAGATTCTCATTCCCTCTTGAAGAACAAATCGAGTTTTTTTTTTAGTTTTGTTTCGGATTCGTAAATGTTATTTTTCCTTCATTTTTCTGTAAATTTTTCAGAAAATTAAAATATATATATATATATGTTCGTATAATCAGAAATTTTGGATTCTCGGGATTATACTACGTTAATAAATACCCTTACTTTTTTACAAATACTGATAATAAGGTGAAAGGTAGTAGAAAATGTTCCCCAATTCCTTTCCATTTTTTAAAATTTACAAATATACATTAAATTAATTTTAATTATGATATTATAAGCATTTACATGCTAATAAAAGCACATAATAATTGTGTTTTAGTTCTTTATATTTTTGAAAATTTTAGACAATTACAAATCTTTTATTTAAGGGCAGATGTATTTTTCCAAATAAGGGTCAAAACGTCACAATTTGTTATTTATGTATTTATAAATTGAAAACATTCATAAATTTACATGGTAGTATAAAGACCTATTAGTTATGTTGTGACGATTATAATTGCTTTGAGATGTTGAAAAATATTTCCAATTTTTATGAAGTTTTGAAGCTTTGTAAAACAGGTTTTTGATGAAGTTAAAAATATAAGTAACTTATTTTTTTATTAATTTTTAGTTACTCTTCAGAGCGAAAGGTCACACATTTCAGTTAATTACGTTATTTATTTATATTCATTTTTCAAAACGATAGGAAATTTCTAGAAATAAAGTTTGCATGAATTTTTTTATGAGAGTATAATTGATCGAATTAAAACCTGTATTAATACGTATTTAAAAGTTCGTGTTTAACAATTGTTCACTTATTTCAGCATGTATCCTTTCATGAGTTTCAGAGGGCCTACCCGACATATGTGAACATATATTACGCATCTATTTCTGTACTTGAGCTATTTTCATATATTAATTTATAACTAGCGCATTGCTTTCGGTGAGTTGCTGGTTCGCCCTCTAATATGAATTTAAATAATTAAATAATTAATAATAATTCATTTAAACTTCATTTAATTTGCACGTTTAAAATTTTTAGCATTAGCTATTTTGAATTAAATCTATGCAACGAAATTAATTAAAATGGAAGGTACGGAACTGAATGGATAGCTTTTTTTTTTGGAAAAAAAAAAGATTTAAGCTGTGATTTATAAGAATGACTTCCATAAACAAAGTAATATGGGAAAAAGTTAATGTAGATTAAATTTTAAATGATTTCATACTAACCATTCTCTTAAAGAAGCAAAGTAAAATATAATTGCTAAGTAAGTCATATCTATCCAAAATTCCTCAACAAGAAGCTTTGAAACCGCATAGTGTGAATAGCTCTTTGAGAGTCCAATTGAATGTATAATAATAGAATGCATGTACTAAGCATGCATTCTATTATTATTCTATATTTTATAATTATTCAGTTCTATGTGTCGTTATGATCAACTACTCAAGATCCCTTCCATAAATTTATTAAAGAGTATGGCGAAACACGCCGTTTCTTTTGTTGCATGATTCACAGTTTACTCGTATTAACAGCTGAGAGAGCAACATACACCAAGAAGTACATTCCTTCCCTCATTGACGAACATGGGAGGCTCAGATTCTGCAAAGGGGTGTGTTTTGGTGTCTTTGTTGTTGAAACCACAGAAGTTAAAAGCCGGAAAAGCGTTCCCTACTGTAATAAAATTCTCGTCGGGGGACAAAGGATCTGCTTCGCTCGAGGGTTTCGGGGTCACTCCATCTTCCCTTGGAATACCCGCCATGAGATACATTGAGAACAGTGGAGTGAACAGTGCAGCGAGCAATAAAGCAATAAATCAACAATGGAAAAGCGCCCTTCCTAGATTTTTCCACAGGCGTTGTCGCACCGATTCAGTACTCACGTATCCGGAAAACGGCGGCAATTTTCGAAAGAAACCGTTTTGCATTCGCGTACCTAGTGTCCAAGAAATATATTTTTAAACAAAATAGACGATATTGGGTACATATATTTGTTGATTCTAGGCTTAATAGGAGTAGGATTTATACGTCTTTTGGGGATTTACGACAAAACCCTGATAGGTTTTTCAATTATTTCCGAATGAGTGCCCAATCATCTGGCGAATTCGCGGCAAAAATTATTCTTAAGATTCAGTCACAGAATATCTGGATGAGATTGTCTACACCTCCTATTTAAATGTTAGCTGTAACTATAAGATAAGCGAAATATGTATTCGGAATTCAATAGGAATGACAGAACTAAAGATAAAATAACTTTTTCTGCATATGTAAACATTGTTTTTAATTAATAATATACCTCAATAAATAATTCAATATCTACATTATCAAAATTGCTGGCGATGATTTCCTGATAATTAAAGTCAAAATTTTTTACTTAAAGTATAAATCTAAATAAATAAAAGTGAAACTCACTCAGAAATAGATTTTCCTTCATATTTTTCTCGCATATATAACCAATATGCGATAAATATTATTGCTTATATTAATTATTAAAATAAGATAAATGATTAATTCAAAATTCATCTTGTTTATTGGTTATGTATTATTGATTAAAACTTAAATAATATCGGGTTATCCAAAACTGTTTTCATTTTTGCCCGCATTTATTAAGGCCGGCCCTGGAGACAAATAGCTGCCCGTGTAATGTAACATCTAATTGCATCCTGTTGGAACTAACTTTCTTATTCCTTCTGTAAAATACGCATCTTATTACAATAATAAAATGGCGCGGCACATTTTAACCTAGCAACATGTAACTGGAATAAAACATACTGATATAAGTAACTGAAACATTTTTCAACATACTTTAGATTTTTCCTAATATGCTAATTATCTTTAAAAAACTTGAAGATATCAGAGTAAAATTTATGAAATAAAAAAGAAGGTAAATTCCTTAGCTTTCGACAATAGAAGAGAAACAGGCAAATAAATATTTGTTTAAATAATAAGCAGCGGGAGTGATCTCCCCTAAACTTTCTCGTATACTTTCTAAGCGGAGATTCGTCAAAATCTCGAGTTCGAATTTTTTTGACGATTACAATACTTTCTCTTTGTATACTTCGTATACGAGAAAGTGAAACAAACAAACAAATCTGAAATCAAATATCTGTTGCCACGTTTCAAAAAAAATATTACTTGGAAGCAGGTGCGATAAAATAGGCGATGCAATGAATACTAAAGCGAAAATTCTGCTTTGGAATTGAATTCCCAAGAAAACAATTTATACTACCACAACCGTAACAATTGCAAAAGCGCGTGAATAAAAGATTTGCTGAAATAATGAGATCAGTTTGAATTTTATTTACAACAATAAGAAAACTGTTACAATTCATGTTTGTAAACATTATTTATTGCTGTAAATAAAATTTAGAACAACAGATTGCTACCATTAAGCACGCGCATGAGAATCGGATTAAAAGAAATTGAATATGCAATTTGAACGCCTTTTTTTGACGGATTTGGCCCAAAATTTTATACGGATCTACATTTATGACAAGAAAACTGTGTACCAAATTTTATCCATCTAGCTATTCAAGTTTTTGAGTTATAGTGTTCACATGACCGCGGACATACAGACAGACAGACTTCCCGTGGACGGATTTTGTCCAAAATTTGATAGAAACCTACAAATTATGTTTAAAGACCACATACCAAATTTCATCCCTGTAGCTCTAATAGTTTTCGAGTTATCGTGTTCACAGACAGACACACAGACAGAGAGACATGATTCTAAAATTGTGTTTTTCGGACTCAGGGAGGTCTAAAACGTGGAGATTCGTCAAAATCTCGAGTTCGAATTTTTTGACAATTACAGTAGTTTCTCTTTGTATACTTCGTATACGAGAAAGTAAAAACGGTTTGAATTGTATTGCAACACTGAAAAGTATTGTTGCAAATTATGCCAAAAATAATTTTAAAAATTCATTACTATTAGCTAAAAATTGTACAATCCCTTAATTAGCATGATGGAAAAGGTAATTTTTCGCACTTTTAGATGATTTTAAAAGTGATTTTTGTGGTGTAATAATTTCTAAGTTTATAAGAAGAAAGGCCAAAATGACGATTAATTTTTAATTGCACATTCCCACCCTTCAAAGTACGTTTGTTCTAAATTCCATGCCTCTAGGTTGAACGGTCTGCCTTGTCGAGAGCCAACTCACACAGATTCTATTTTAATATTAATAGAGATATTTTATATTTGATTACAATGTTGAAAAAATTCCTGAACTATTTCGATACGGAAATTTCCCTGATTACAAGAAGAGAAACCCTGTCTTTGAACTTAAAACCTTTCATTTACCAAGCTATCGTACAAACCCCATCTATTGACAATATGAAATTGCAAAATTAAAGGGGAAGAAGCTGAATTTGGACCTGCACCTAGATTTGAGCGGTATTATTACTTCAATTTTATAAAATATAATATTTTGTATAATAATATATTTTGTATCATGTAACCAACAATAACTGGATCATGTAAACTATATATATTTTTTCCATGTCATTCTTTTATAAATTTTACATTGCAGTCTATTTTGAATTCTTGTTAATGCCTTTCCTTGAAAAGAGAGAGGGAAACAAAAATGTCTTTCTCATTTTTTGTTTCATGGTAAATATTAGCTTATATTCGGCTACAGTTAGATTAATTTGTACTTATTGGGGGAAACTGGCCCTCATTATTGCAGTTTATTTCAGTTTTTATCATATAACCAGCATTAACTGGATCATGTAAATTATATATATTTTTCTATGTTTTTCTTAAATAAATTTATCTATGTAGTCTTTTTCAATTCTTTGTTAATGCTTTTTCATTAAAAGAGTAAAAGAAACAAAAATGTCTTTCCTTTTTTTTATTCGTGGTCTGTGATTGTTAGCTTATTTTTTTCTATTAATTAAGGTACCCCATTCATTTTTAAAGACCAATTTGAAATCTCTTTTTCAGTTTGGAATACACATTAGCTTTGTTTCGTATTCGTAATTTTCCTTCATTTTTCAGCTAAAGTTTTTTTTTAGAAAATGAAAACAGATGTTCGGATTCCCGGGGTTTGGATTCTCGAGCTTCAATTATATTAATAAATACTCTTACTTTTTTCTAAATACTGATAATAAGGTGAAAAGCAGAAGAAAATTTTACTCAATTCCACTACATGGAAAATTGGATGACATTTTTATTTTACAAATACATATTATATTAATTTCAATTACGATATTACATTATTTTGAAAACATTTATTTGTAGAATCAAATACTATTTAGAGATTTTCTGCATTGCTTTGTTATCTATAAAATTATATGAAGGAAAACTATATAGCTCTAAGAAACTGAATTAGAGTGTTTGCTGTCATTAATACTCTGAAGCATTTTTAAATAAAGAAAACGATAACATTACATTCATTATGATATTTTGAAAATAATTATTTTTCATTCAGACGACTGTCTTTGTCCTTTAAAGCTCAAAATGGTTTTTCATAATTGATAAATTAACCACAAATGTGTATTCCATCGCAAGTTAAGCTTCAGATAGCAATCATGGCCACTTCAGCTTTCCGTTTTACGTTCCATATAATTTTTAAAAATCTATTTAGTTTCATAATTTATAAATTACCTATCCTATAACGAAAGAAGATTTAGATTTAATAAAAAAATTCTCGTAATTTTTTACCATTTTGTTTAAAAATAATTTTAAATATTACTTTTGATTTTTTTTTATGCACGATACTGAAACCTACTCTCTTGAAAAGGACCAGCAATTAAATGTGTTGTTATTTTAATCAGAAAAAAATCAGCAATGAAATTTGTTAAATATTTCAGACGTAATTTTCTATAAACAAACGTCATTCCTATTGTCTATAATAATACAGTCAAATTATATAATAGTCCCAAAACAGAGATAAAAAAAAAGAAAAAGTTATCATATAGTTTTGAAAATTGGTACAGATGTTAAGTCGTCGGTGTTTCTTGATGACAGACTAAAAGTTCCCTGTCCCAGGAGGGAAGAAAGATAGTGTTACTTGATCGCTCAAAGGAGTCAGTTTCAGTAGCACTCCCGAGGTCATAAAGGCAGTCGGAAATGTACAATGCAGCTACGAGCTTCCAAGGCATTCCCATATGCCCCCTGTGGAGCCACAGAGGGGGGAACGTGGGTTGCTATTGTTATATTTTATTGCTGAACGACAGAAATCGGCTAGAGTGTACCGGGCAGTCCATCAATAGATTATATTACGTCCACCCTCTCAAAACCGGGGATTTTTTTTTATCTCTGGAGTCCGTGCCCTAGAGTAGGTAGCAAATAATACAAAATAGTAATATCCTTTGAAAGAGGGTAGAATTGCAGACATTTTAAGGAAGTCTGAATTCCATCCTCGGTTACTAAGTAATCAGCTGAGTTTCCTGTAGCAATCAATTTCAGGTAGCAAGCAATATTATTCTGCAGTCTCTCGAAAGTTTTTGACGAAAAACTCTGCAAAAGCAATTAATTTCCAATTAAAGGAAAAATTAAAAATATATTTTACATTTTAAGCTATAGAAAGTAATTTTTATTTCGTTTTGAAGAGCATTTATACCAAATTTCATCAAGATTGAGCAAACTACTGTAGATTTCTGTAAAGAATAAACTCACATTGCTTTATACATGTAAATGAATTATTTTTTTTTATCAATTTTATGACAGTAATTGAAGGCGTGGAAAGTAAATGGAAGTCCAGTTCATAAACTTTTCTTTATTAAAAACATGAATGAGATGAATAAGATGCACCACACAGGCGCTCACGCAGACAACTACACATACACGAGAACTGAACAAAGTTTCGCAGAGGAAGAGAGTTATATAAATGCAAGCGAGCGAAACGACAGCGCCAATCAGCAATGCTGAATCTGCATAAACTGCTATCGTCCGCCAACGCTTGCATCCAACAGTAATAATAAATAAATTTTAAGTTAGTATTTAATCCATTACATAAATGCATTTTTCATCAAACTGATTTCCGAAATCGGAGTATTAATATTTAAATTTTATTAATGATATTAAGTGTAATATTATTAAGTATTATTAGTAAAAATTCAGTAGTTTTTACACAAGATTTTCTAACCTAGAATTTCATTTAAATACTTTTTTTAAAACCTACTGCAATAAATACTTCAGTTATACGCAGTTATCTAGAGATAATGGTGCACATTTCTTTCATTTCATAAATCATGTATTTTATGTTAGAAGCATGATGTAGTAATGCATTTGATTTTTCTGATTAAATATTTTAGTTTTTATAAAACTTAATTAGTTTAATTTTGATTGATTGAATTCTTTGATTATTTAAAATTAAATTATATTATTTGTCTGGGTATCTATTTTCAAACCATTATATCTATTTTATATGAATAAAGTGAATTGAAAAATAAATCCCAGGTAAGTATTTACCATTAAAAATAAATACCCAGGTAAGTATTTACCATTAAAAATTAATACCCAGGTATTTTACACCACTGATTATAGACTTTGTTAGGAATTATTTTCAATGAAAAAAGCTTTTAATTGTGGCTCTACTTTTGTTTCTTTTTCATCGGTCAAAATCCACTGACCTGCACAAAATTTAATTTTTTCAAGAGTTAAATCTTAGCAACACTGAAAATCATCTACACAGTCTTCCCCTGCGTGGATTTTACATTCCATCCTAGCAATAACCATTTTATTTTCTAGATTGAACTTTTT
>BGPR01001207.1:48844-86640 GCA_013235015.1 Araneus ventricosus | reverse complement strand
GACATGGTCAGTTATTAGACTCCATTGAGGTCATTTATGTAGGTAATAAACAGAACAGGTATAAGGTCATTCATTTCCAGAATAGGAAGTTTAATATTACATTGTAAAAGCAGCCATGAATGTAAGATTATAAAAGATTCAGTTAAAACCATATTTCGGGCGAACAAGCTGGTCGCCGAAGGCGACTAGTTATATATAAAAATATTTTTTAAAAATTATTAAATTTAAATGAATAAACTGTACAACAATTTAATTAATGTGATCGTAAAGGTAATTTTGCATTTTTTGGTGGTGTAAAAATTAATTTTATTTTGCAAGTACTTCGCAAGTTATTATGGAAAAATGCCGAAAGTTTGCTTAATTTTTATATAATTGAAATTCAAATAAAACCTTCAATTACATAGCCCCAAGCTGCACATTAACAACCAACAAAGTATGCTTGAACCAAATTTCGTAAATCTAAGTCCAACAGCCAACCCTGTAGAGCGCTAACACGAACATTATTATTAGTAGAAATATAAAGCAGATTTTCTGTCTGTGAGCATGTGTTCTTCAAACAATTTTATTTATTCATTAATATTTCGTCCAACATTGATGAAATTTGACTCGTTAGGAACAAGAGAAAAATCTCAATTAGCTTATTAAAGTCAAAATGTTGGGTTTTTCCCGTATTATCTCTCAAAAACATAATCGCTTAGAAATTACTTTTACACAATCTCAAAATAAAAAAAAATTAATATATGTCTTTCAATTGTATCAAATTATCTGTTCCCATTTTTCCATTCTTTAACAAAGTTTTAAAAATTGTTTTTTATGATTTGCTGCAATGTTTCAATTTTTGTCATGAAAATCAAACTTAAGGGATTAACTTTATTGTTGTCGTAATACTAAGATAATGTAAAAACTATGGTTATCCAACTTAAGTACAATAAATAAATCAACTCCAAAGTAAATTTCCACTTACTCGCAGGTTGATCTTATACACTTCTTAAAATATGTTTCTCAACTCACGCTCATTGAATGAAGTGTTTTTTAAAAATTGCAGTTTAATGTTTTGTTTAGTGAAATATTTTCTCACATCAGCGGAAAATGTATATATAATGTGTATTAGAAGACAACTTCATATTTTAGAAAAAAATTAGACTTTGCTTCACCAAGGACGATAATAAATGACTTTTCATGTCTTTTGTAAAATTAGTATTTGTCACTTCTTCCCATTCTGCAATTAATGATTCAAATGTATTTTGCATGTTATTACTTTTACACGTTATTATTGCTTCAATATACACATTAACACATCTTCTAAGTAAGCTCATCTGAAAAACATCCAGTAACGCATCTTTTAGGGAAGGTCGTCTTTAAAATATCCATCGATGTATCGCCTACGGAAGCTTGTCTTTAAAGCCTCCCGCTAAGCACATCTATCAGAAATACCACTAAGCACGTTGTCAGGGTCTCCAGCCCCGCGCATCGTAGCAACGAGCATGAAAGCTCCCCTTTCTCCCGGGAGGGTTTAAGGAGGTGATGGAGGCAATTCGTACGTCCCCAGGAAGTTTCGTGTTGTGTGGGTAGTAAACCAGAGAACTCATCAAAGGATGCACAATTTCATCAGGTTCCAATACTTTTCTTTTGCAAGTCTTTTTGCACTTATTATGCTCGCCAAATACATGATTTGGTACGTTTCTCAAATCTTCAATTAAATTTAAAACTACTTTTTTCTGAATAATTTCAATACTGCATTTGAAAAAAATGCGTAATAAATTCTAAAATATATGCTCATTACTTAGTAACTCGTTTTAAAATTATCTGTTTAGTAAATGTATTAGAAAAAAAGAGTAAACATATTTATTGAAACAACTACATTTTTCAAAAAATTGATTTTGACTTATATGTACAAAGTTATTTCAAATCAAAGACTTCCATTCAACAGAATTGAGAGAAATTATTTTATTATACCTTTTAATAGGCTCTTGGTCGAGAAATATCGCATCAGAGTCTGTCTTTTCATTGGACCTAGTGAATGGAAAACATTTGAATATTTTGAACAATGCATTAAAAACGTGGTAGTTAAAAAAAATAAGTGATCATCCCTCAGTTCTCTTACCTCCTTTGCTTTTCTTTCTCCCTGCGTAAACGTTGCGCTTTAGCTGGGCGATTGTATCGAGGGTTCTTTCGAAGCCTACTGCTATGCGGACCTTTATTTTTAGCCATTCTTTACATCTGTAATTCTTCGGTATTTAGTGTAAAAATGGTTACTCTCAAGTACAACTCACACATACAGTATGGACTCCAAAGAAATCGCGTTGAGCTTTGGAGACCCACGTAAATACTAACAGAGGCCCTTTTTCACAACAATGGAACCAGGATCAATTACCCTCAAGCATACACCATCCCAGAAAACCGCAAGTCCCGTTTCAGTGTTGACCCCATGTGGTCTTTTCATTTTTTGTCCATTCTTATTTTGTCGAATATTAGTTTTCTTTATGATGCTTTCAAGAGAAGAACATCTCATGAACTGTGTTTAGAGTAAGTAAGCTTGAATTGCGACTGCTCTTTTAGTTTCGGTTTCGTTTCGCAAAAGCGTTTTATTCTGATCTTATTTCCTCCATGATTAATGACGATCAGAAAGAATACATTACTCAGCTTAAAATTGCAAGGAGAAGAATTAAAGCTTCTCTGACTAGATAGGAAAATACTGCAGAAGATTTCAGCTTACAGAATGAAATTTTGATTCGTTTACAGAGATTAGAAGAACTTATTAAAGTGTTCGAAAAATTATATTCAGAATTAAGCGTCGAAGATTCTGAAATCGTAGAATTTGAAGATAGGTACTTTTCCTGAAAGTTGAAACTTCAAAATAAAATTGATGCCTTTAATGTAACGCACTCTACTACTGTCGAAAGGCAGAATTATTCGGTTGTTGTGCAAAGTGTGCACTGCAATTCGAATTTTCGATTGCCGAAACTTAACATACGTGTATTTTCTGGCAAATTTGAGGACCTGATGAATTTTAAAGATTTATTTGTATCAACGGTACAATCTCAAACTTCATTGAGTAATAGTCAAAAGTTTCAATATTTGGAAGTTTTGCTTTCTGATGAACCCGCTTCTTTGATAAAGCACATAACATTGTCTAATGGTTCATATGAAGAAGCACGGGGAAAATTGATGGAGAGGTATGATAAAAAGAAGCAAATTGTTCATGCATTAAGCAAAACATTTTTGGATCAAAAAAGTATTTCTCAAGCTAATTTAAGAAATTTAGTTGATACTAGTGATGAGGTTTTGAGAGGTTTAAAAGCTCTAGGAAAAAAAAGCAACTAGCAGAGATCCATGGTTAATTCAATTACTATTACAAAAATTAGATCCTGAAACCAGTAGGCTTTGGTCGGTTAAAACTACAGAAATACAATTTCCTACTTGGAAAGAAGTCTTGGAATTTTTAAATACCATATGTTCATCTCTCGAATTGATGATTTATGATGAATTTGATGCTAAATTACCTACTAAGTCTAATTTTGTTGCTTGTAAAAATACTCAGGGAAATAAATCTGAAAAAAATTGTATAAAATGTTTAGGAATACATAAACTGTTTAAGTGCATTAAATTTAAAAATATGGATTTAAATGCTCGGAAGAATTTTGTGAAACGTAACTATCTTTGCGTTTTGTGTTTGAATTCTCATAAATATAAAGATTAACCAAATAATCATTTAAAATGCTCCTTATGTCAAAGAAAGCATAATTCACTGTTGTATGAAGATATTAAAAGCAATAATGCATGTGTTTCAGATCCTAAACCTAATAGTAGGCAAAACACAAATCATACCGCTGAAGTTAGTGTCTGTCAGCGCGAGCAAATGTTATGCAATGAATCTACTACTCTTCAGGTACCAATTAATTCCAGTACTTCTATAAACAACTCTAAATGTATATCATTTCTTCCTACGGCAAAAGTTTTGCTGTATAATAATGAAGGTGATTCATTTTCATTCAAAGCCTTATTGGATTGCTGCTCCGAATCTAGTTTTGTTAGCGAAAATGTTATAAATATTTTAGGATTAAAAAGGAAGAATGATAGATTATCCCTTAGTGGAATAAGTGGAGTTTCAGCACGAACCACACGTGGCTCAGTTAAATTAAAAATGGGGTCAAGGTTCAATGAAGAATTTGTGACAGTTAGTGCAAATATATTAAATCAAGTTACTTCTCAAATTCCGGTTGAGAATATTGATACTAAGGATTTAAATTATTTGAAAGGGGTCACTCTGTCAGAAGAAGATTTTTCACGGCCATCTGAATGTGATATTATTTTAGGATCTGACTGTTTCTTTACGATTTTTCGGAACGGAAGGATCATCGGGTCTGAAGGGCAACCGATAGCTCAAAGCACCATGTTTGGTTGGGTTGTCGCAGGTCAGATTCGAAAGGACTCCAATTCTTCATCTTATACGCAATCGCATTTGATTCGCATGGAAAACGATAGAAACACTGATTCAATATTGCAACAATTTTGGCAAATGAAAGAGTTGCCTATTAAAAAGTCTTTTTTATCGAAAGAAGAAGAGTTTTGTGAAACCCATTTTATTTCGTCTTACAAAAGTAATGAGCAGGGTTGATTTGTTGTTAAGTTACCTGTATACAGAGACATTAATCAGTTAGGAAATACAAAGGGATGGCTGTTTCTAGGCTACTTGCATTGGAGAATAAATTTAAATGTGATTCGGAATTTGAAAAAGAGTACAAAGGTTTTAGGAAGGAATATGTAGAAGCAGGGCATATGTCTTCTAATAAAGATTTTGATTCTTCTAAAATAAAGTATTTTCTTCACAATCATGCTGTGCAAAAGAAAGACAGCATTACAACTAAATTCCGAGTTGTATTTGATGGGTCCTGCAAGCCTCCTAACTCTAATTCTTTGAATTCAGTTTTAGGAATAGGATAAGTTCTACAGCCAGACATTTTTATTATTCTTGTCAGATTTCGAGTGAATAAAATAGCTTTCACTGCAGATATAAAGCAAATGTATAGACAAGTTTTAGTTGATCCAGAAGATAAAAATTTACAAAAAGTAGCGTGGAGAAATTCATCTGATTTTCCTATTATGGAATACAAACTTTCAACTATAACTTATGGTACTTCATCTGCTCCATTTTTGGCTACTAGATGTTTACATCATTTAGCCATGGATTCTCAGAACAAAAATCCTGAAATATCTAGTATAATTCAAAATTCCTTTTATATGGATGATTTAATGGCTGGTGCAACATCTAATAAAGAAGCAATCGAGTTAATTCAAAAGTTGTCAGAAACTTTAAATTCTAGGGGATTCCACCTAAGAAAGTGGCGTTCCAACTCCCAATATGTATTGAATAATTTATCTGAAAGTCTAGGGTCTGATAAATCAAATGTGGAAATTCATCCGGAAAACTGTTCTAAAACTCTTGGGCTTGTTTGGATCTCTTCTACTGACAGTTTTGTTTTTAAAATTAACTTTAACTTTGAGAGTGAAATTACCAAAAGATCATTTCTATCACAATCAGGAAGACTGTTTGACCCTTTAGGTTTTCTTTCACCTTGTATTATATTGATAAAAATATTTTATTAGCAATTATGGTTGCTAAAACTGGATTGGGACAATGCTCTACCTGAGGACTTTGCAATTAAGTGGCATTAATTTCAAAGGCAATTTCATCAAAAATGTTAAATTTTCATTCTGAGTTGGCTTCAATTTACCGAAAAGAAAATTACTCTCCATGGCTTTTCGGATGCCTCTGAATCTGCATACGCTGGTCTAATTTATGCTGTTCAACGAAATGATAATGGTGTTACTAAATTTACCATTTTAGCAGCTAAAAGCAAGGTAGCTCCGCTCAAGCCTGTATCCATTCCACGATTAGAGTTAAATGGAGCTCTACTTCTAGCCAGACTATTTTCTGTCTTAATTAATACTTTAAAAGTTCATGTTATTAATTTGTATGCTTGGACAGATTCCCAAGTTGTCCTCTCCTGGTTGTCTTCACCTCCCAGCAGTTGGAAGCCGTTCATCGCCAATAGGACCTCAGATATCTTGGACCTCATCCCTTGGAACAGATGGTGTTATGTACCGACCAAGGAGAATCCAGCTGATATTGGCTACTGAGGTGTGTCCCTCAAGGATCTTCCTGACTGTCGTCTATGGTGGGAGGGCCCTACTTGGTTATCATCACCAGAAGCTGACTGGCCGAAACAACCAATTCTGAAGGACAGTGATCAACATGCTCTCAAAGAGAGAGAGAAGTCATCATTTATATTCTCTGTATTCTTAAGAAATGATATCATTAATGCATTGATTGAAAAATATTTTTCTTATACTAAGTTAATTGATGTCTTAGCATTTTGTATTAGATTCATAAATAATTATAAAGTTGGTAAGGCTAACGAACATTCCACAGGTAAGACTGGACCTTTGGCTTCAAATGGAAGAATTATTGTAGGTAATCTTATTGTATCTTATGTTCAAAATGTATCTTTTAATGAAGAAATAAGTTGTATTAAGGCAAACAAACCATTGGCAAAGAACAACCCACTATCGACCCTTTGTACATTCATTGGTCAGGACGGGTTGCTCAGGGTGGGAGGACGGTTCAAAATGCGCAGCTGCAATATAATGCAAAACAGCCAGCTATATTACCAAATAAGCATAAGCTAAGTAATTTAATTGTACAGTATTGTCATATCTTAAATTTACATGCTGGTGATAATTTATTAATGGGTATTCTACGTCAAACTTATTGGATTATAATTGTTAAAAAGTTAATTAAGAAATGTGTTCATAATTGTATTGTATGCTGTAGATTTAAAAGTAACATGTCGAAAAAATGGGGGAACTCCCTAAAGATAGAGTGACTCTCAATAGACCATTTTCTGTATGTGGTATTGATTTTGCTGGTCCTATTTCTATCCTGAAGCACAGAGGTAGAGGAGCTAAAACCATCAAAGGTTATATTGTTATATTTATGTGCTTTGCTACTAATCGATTTGCTGCTTTGAATTAGTTAGTTTGCATTTAGAATTAGTTAGTGACCTCACTTCTGAGGCCTTTATTGCTGCCTTAAAACGCCTTTGCTCCAGGATGGGTACTCCTTGGAATTTGGGCAAATTTTATTGGAGCTAAAAAGAAGCTTGGGGATTTATTTAAATTTATACCTAAAATCAATCTTGATGAAAATGTATGTTTTTTCTTTCACATATAAAAATTGAATGGCATACCATACCACCTTTGAGTCCACACTTTGGAGGACTCTGGGAAGCTGGAGTAGAGTCAGTAAAGTTTCATTCAAAACGAGTAATAGGAAACACTAACTTAACTTTTGAAGAACTTTCTACACTATTAATCCAAATAGAGGCTGTGCTAAATTCAAGACCTCTAAAACAATTCGATGATAATGATGTAGATAGCTTAAATGTTTTAACGCCATCTCATTTTCTAATTGGGGATGCAATAACTAGTCCTCCAGAAATTGTTGAGGATGCTAAACTTTCTTTAAAGGGACGTTGGGACATAGTCAAACAATGAAATTAAATTTTTGGAAAAGATGGCATATGGATTATTTCAACTCTCTACAAATCAGGAGTAAATGGAAAATTTATAATCCTAACATTCAAATTGGTGATGTTGTAATTATTAAAGAGGACAATATTCCTTCATCTGTACGGCCTCTTGTCAAAGTTGTATCTACTCATCCTCGTAAAGACGGAGTAGTGCGTGCAGTTACATTAAAAACTTTAAAAGGTTTTTTTAAAAAACCTTTTGTTAAACTTTGTGTTTTACTTGTGCATCAAGACTGACTTCTTGATGGGTGGGAGTATGTTCATGCATGTCTATTATTTTTAAACGTTACTTCTTATATATATTATCATTCATATACTAAATTAATGCAACTTATAGATGGCGTTGCATGTACTTTTTAAGGATATGCAAGGCAGTCCGAGAGTACAGTTGAGTTGCTGTATCGTACTTCGACGCAACGTTTTATTTTTGTGCAATTAGGCACAGCTCACTTTTTGTCAGCGGCAAATTAATAAATGTTTTATATTTCTAATATATGTTCTGTGTGGATTGTCTAATGTGCGTGTGGTGTGTTATGAACGTCAAAAATAAAGAAAAAGGGACAACCCTGTACGCTTATTGAAAATACCACACACCTAACTACAGGTACTGTGTATCGTTTGACATATACGAGATATTATTTTGAAATATTTCCATTCTGAAAACATATTTTACTCTTTTAAATAAAAATTATGGTAATATTCAATACTTACATATTTGATTTGCCATTGTTGCAATACAACTCACAATAAACGCACATACAGCGTTATTATCATGTGTGGGGGTCCTTTTCACTCTAGAAAAACAGGTCAGTCATCAGCTAATATGTGTTTTCAAGTCAAATGATGAAAAACAACTGTGCAGATCAAGCGATACTTGTTGAACGGTAGATCATGACAAGCACTGATTAGGAACAAAAAATCTACGGCAAAAAATGTGAGGCAACATAAAGTTGAAAATTTTAATTGCGCTTCTAGAATAGATGGATTGGTTTAGTTTAGTTGTTTTAACGTTCCGTTTTGAAGCACAACAAGAAGGCTTTTTTGAGAAACACCTCGTAATTTTTCATCTGGTTCAAATGACGAGGACGACACTAGAGCTGGCACCATCCTCTTCAAACTTCTGAAGAACACCAGCGTGAGGACGTTTGCCCCCCTAAGGCTACGGCCACACTAACGTTTTTTTCCTCAGTGGCTTAGCGGTGGAATTCACACCGCGGCCAACCACACGTAAGGTTTCATTAATGCAAGCTGAATCGTTTCCTTTGTTCAAGGTAGTGAAACATGAATACATTTAAAAGAATCGGAAATCAATCATCATTTTAAATTTGTATATTAGTTTAGTTTGATGAAAATATATTTTTTGAAGTGTTTATTATTTTAAATAAACATTTTATGCTAGATATATATATTTTTAGTTCTTCAAGTTTTTTTATTTTTTAATATAAAATCAAGCAAAATTATTCTCTGTTTCATTGAAAAGATTTTCTAAATTTTGAAATGCGAAAAATATGTTTTAAGTTTCAGTTTCTGACAATGAATGCCACATTCTGTTTGCGAAAATTCTAAAAAAGCGTCATCGTGAAATTATTTTTTCAGGAATATGAAAAGATGTTTTTTTTATCTTTAAATCATCAATACAACATTTTTAAGTTGTATTTGACATAATTTAATGTAAATTTAAAAAAATCTTTAAAAATGGCATAAACAAGTTCTTTTATTGCAGTATAAAACGCAGCTTTAAACACAGTATTTTAAAATTTACTTTAAATAATAATTAAAAATAATTAGTCACATTAAATTATTTTTCTTGTATTGTGAAATGATTTGAAAAAGTTTCAGAACAATCCTAATAAGGTATCAATCTCCTATGTCGAAGTATTTTATAAAACAATTTTTCCGAATTCTTTTCATTTGTACATAAATTCAATACCTTGTGTTGCATCTGGCAAAGTGCTCTCTCCCCCTTTAATGATAATGGATCCACCACCTCCGTCTTTGGCTGCGCATGCGCCTTAGGGGCAAGAAGAAGTACGTTGGGCGAGCGTAAGCTAAGCGTCGGATGTTACGTGTAAATATGTTAATATTTTGTTGCTATGTTATTAAACATATTTAAAAGCCTATCATCAGCCTACTTATTTTTTGCATGCTGGAGTTTCTACGGTGGCAATGAGTCTTAAGTATTCAACACACCTTAAATTAAAGAAAAGGGGAGAAAAATTGCTTATAACAGATTGTAGTTTTAGAAAAGAAGACGAAAGAGCAAGCCAGGATCTAGAAATCGTCGATTTCTTATGTTGATCGAAGTTAGGCTTAGCAATGGACGCGCTAAAACAGAAGGGCTCAACATTACGAAGAGCTTTCCGCGGAGCGCTAACAACCTTGAAGCACTTCTTGCTGCTACCCAACTGAAGGCATCGGATATAGAAATAAAATTCGATCAGATGTCCGAATGATTTAAACAGCTGAAGGAATGCGATACGAAGCTCCTAGAAATTTTACTAAATGAAAACTGCACTCCTGAAGAATACGAAAAAGAGTACACTACGTGTGAAAGCTACGAAGACAAATTCCTCGCTTTGAAAATAAAAATTAAAATGTCTTTGCGAGAGACGCTAAAAATGGATAAGATTTGCCCCATTATACAGATGCGGCGTCGAAATGCAAATTACCCGAGATTCAATTGCCATCCTCTGGCGAGAATCCGAGAGAATGGCTTAATTTCTGTACTCTGTTCCAAAAGGTACATGAGGAAGCTAGTATAGATGACCGTAATAAGTATCAGTACCTCACTCAGAGCACAGTGCTCGTTTCAGCCCCAAGGGAGATCGTAGAAAGCTTTCCTGCTACTGCCCAGAATTATAAGAAAGCAGTAGAATACCTCATGGAGAGGTTCGGTAAAGAAACTGTTTTGAAACAATTGTATATTAGGGATCTGTTACAGCTCGTCATATCAAAAAATAAGTGTGAATTATCTTCATTATATGATAAACTTCAGACACGAATTCAGTCGTTGGCTTCTTTAGGACTCACAAAAGAGAAATACGCGGACATTCTTTTCCCATTAGTGGAATCAATATTGCCCATAGACATTGTATAAATGTGGGATAGACAGCGATATTAAGTTCAGGACACACAAGGTAAGAGTGCCTTAATATTGCCTGTTAATGGATTTCGTAAAAAACGAAGTGGACAATGAATTTAGAGTTAAAATAGCTAGAGAAATTTTGAATACTGGAAAAATAACTAATAAAAAATAATTCTGAATCTAAACCTGTAGTGTAAACTGCATGTGAATTGTTAACTGCTAATGGTAATAATAAGTCTACTGAAAATATTCGTAAGTTTAAGAAATTTGATGCTTGTATTTTTGTGATAAATCCCATGCATCTGAGAGTTGTAATCAAGTGTCAAACATGAATTCAGACTTTAAAAAAGATATTCTTAAGAAGAAAGAAGCCTGTTTTGTGTGCCTTAAGCGATTTCACAGGGAAGCCAGTGTAAATCGGGACATAAATGTCATATTTGTAAGAAACGACATTTCTTTACTTTGTGCCTGGATTTACCGTCTAATAAATTAGATAAACTCTCAAATGGAGAGAATGATGAAACTAAAACCAGTACGTTAAATAGTCATGTACAACTCTGATGTATATTTACAAACTTCAATTGTAAGATTATGTGATGGTAAGATAGAAATGTCTATAAGAGCAATTTATGATACTGGTTGTATGAAATCTTATATAAGCTCTGTTATTGCTCAAAGCATGAAGTATGCACCTATAAGTAAAGTTAATTTAAAGCAATCATTATTTGGTTCTATTGAAACTGATGAAGTATCATATAAGACTTATGTTATTGAATTGAGTAATGTTGACAATAGTTATAAGTGTAAACTTGAAATACTTGGTCAAAACCGCGTTTGTTCTGAGATTAAACAAATCCCATCTGGCCCTTGGTTAAAAGAGTTTAAAATGCACGGTATTAAACTTACTGATTTGGAAAACAGCACTCTAAAAGTTGATAAGGAAATTAAGATGTTAGTTGGTGCTGATGTTGCCGGTAAATTGATTACAGGGAAAAGCATGCCTCTTAAGTTTAACCTGACTGCAGTGCAGCGACCTTGGTCCTTAGATGTATTAGAGATTACGGGTTCTGCGCATCGCCAGACTGCAAAGGAATTAGAAGAGGAAACTACGAAATATTATAATGAAACTCTTCGAGTAAATTCAGAAGGCAGATATGAAGGCGCATTACCATGGGTAGTAAATAATTCTTAGTTACCTGAAAATAGAAAATTGGCTGAAAAAAGTCTATTGATTACGAAAAGGAAATTAATGACATATGGTAAATTAGAAGCTTATGGAGAAGTTTCTGATAACTGATAGACTCTTCGTATTATTGAAAAAGTACCACAAGGGGAAACGGGTCGAGTACACTATTTGCCACATAGGTCAATTATAAAAGAAGGTAGCACTACGAGTATAAAACCAGTATTTAATGCAAGTTCACACGTATTAGGTTTTCCATCATTAAACGATTGTTTCTGCACTGGACCCAATTTGATAGAAATAATCCCAACGATTCTCAATCGATTTCGTAGGACTACGTTGGTGTTACGTCAGACATAGAAAAAGCTTTCCTACAAAAATCGATTAGGGAAACTGATCGTGATTATTTACGTTTCTTATGGCTCAGGAAAGATGACTTGGAACAAGTTGAGGTGTATAGGCATCGAAGAGTAGTATTCAGTTTAATATGTACTCCTTATTTATTGGCCGTTACACTACAATGTCATTCAATAGGGCTCAAGAAAATTGGAGTTGTACATCTGAAATACTTAAGACTGTATTTTACATTGACTACTGTGTAACTAGTTTAGATTCTGAATTAGAAATGCGAAAGTTCATACTGGAATCCCAGGCAATTTCAATTTATGAGGTTGAAAGTCTAATTTTCATAGTGTAGTGCCTAATGGGGATACATCCACAGATAAAAACGTGTCAGTTTTAGGCCTCGTATGGTATACGGACACAGATACGTTATCTTGTAAAGTAGAACAACCACTTACCTTAGAGAAACCTATTACGAAAAGTATACATATTGCTCATCACAATTTTGATCCGATAGGTTTTACAACACCTGTTATGTTCATTCCCAAGTTTATTTTATAAGAAACGTGGGACTTAAAGCTTAAGTGGGATGATACTCTACCAGATGACCTAGTGAAAAAACTTTAATCCTGGTATCGCCAGTTGTATTTAATAGACAATATAAGAGTTCCAAGATGGTTTAACATTTCCCCAACAGCGGAATCTTTGAGTGTGCATGTGTTTTGTGACGCTAGCCAAAAGGCTTATGCAATATGCATATTTTTAAGAGTTAATCAGAGCGACGAAATAGTAGTTAGTTTAGTACATGCCATAAGTAGAGTTGCACCCGTGAGACTGTTACTATACCCCATTTAGAACTGCTCGCTTGCTTAATTGGGGCTAGATTACTGTCCTCTGAGATTAATGATCTTAAACTTTACGATGTAAAATTTATTGTTGGACAGACTCTACTACCGCATAGTGTTGGATACAGCGAGATCAAAATTGAGGAACTTTTGTTCAAAATGGAGTAAGAGAAATACGTTCACTAACTTCTCCCACCGTCTGGCTGCAGGTTCCAGGAGCATTTAATGCTACAGATCTTGTATCTCGTGGATGTTCTGCAGAACAATTATTACAAGGAAAATGGCGGGAGGAACCTTCTTGGTTACGTGAAAATGAGGAGAGTTGGCCAAAATCTGAGGATGATCCAGTTGAGGATTGTTGTCGCTCAGAAAAGCGGAAAACTATTATAACTACTTTAACAAAAAGTGATGAAAATGTTGATTGGTATTATAAGTATTTTCCATCTGTAAGTAAAATTATACGTTTGCTAGCTTGGATATTTAGATTTCTTAATAGGATAAGAAGAATTTCTAGTGATTTCTCAAAAACTTTGTCTGCATGCAAATGTTTGAAGCAGGCAAATGATGATAAACTTAAGAAACTTAGACCAATAATTGACTGTAATGGTCTAATCAGAGCTAAAACTAATATTTCTAATCGAGATGATACTTAATGACCTTAAGTTCCCTATTGTTTTTCTATCTGATCATACAGTATTTAAGTTATTGATAATGAATGCTCAAAATGATATATTACATGCTGGTACTTCTATGTTAATGTCACACTTACGAGAAAAGTATTGGATCATTTTGAAATTGTATTAGAAAGTGTGTAAAGTGTCAATGATTTAAAGCTAAAGAATGTGAAATTACTTCCGGCATTTTGCCAAAGGATCGAGTCCGTGATGCAGCTACGTTTGAAAATGTAGGTGTTTATCTTGCAGGAATTGTATCTAAGAAATTGTCGAAAGGCCTACATTGTCCTTTATACCTGTGAAGTGTATAGAGCTATTCACCTAGAGTTGATCACGTCCTTAACAACTGAAGTTTTTCTCCAATAATTAAGGCCGCTTTATTACTCGTCGTGGAAGACCTACCACAGTATATTCTGACAACGGCACGAATTTTAAGTTAGCAGTGAGACTTCTGGATGCACTGGATTGGGACGGCATCCTTCCAAATGCTTCAGAAGTGAAATACAGAGGTGAAGGGAAAGGATAATGTCATACCACTAGCTACCAGCAGTGGTAGGGTTGCAAAACCACCAGAAAGTTTTGGAGACGTATTATTCAAAATTGAATTTTGTATTGATATTTTTGCAGTTGTGATGTTTGTAATTGTGTTGTAACTTATATTCATGTATGTATGTATTCTTTAAGTATTGTATTTTTCTTATGTCCCATTTTTAAGTTTTAAGTATTTCAACATTGTAATTACTTTCGAGTGTCTGTGCATCATTTCCACTCAAAACGTGGGAGAGTGTTGCATCTGGCTAAGTGTTCCCTCCCCCTTTACTGATAATGAATCCACCAACCCCTTCTTAGGCTGCGCATGCGCCTTAGGGGCAAGAATAAGTACGTTGGGCGAGCATAAGCTAAGCGTCGGATGTTATGTGTAAATACGTTAATATTTTGTTGCTACGTTATTAAACATATTTAAAAGCCTATCATCAGCCTATTTATTTTCTGCATGCTGGAGTTTCTACGGTGGCAATGAGTCTTTATTATTCACCACACCTTAAATTAAAGAAAAGGTGAGAAAAAATTGCTTATAACAGATTGTTGTTTTAGAAAAGAAGATGAAAGAAAAAAATGAATCAAATTTTTGGTGTTAATATTTAATATTACCAAGAACCTTTTTCAGTATTTCAAATTCTATCATTTTCTTATATTTAGTATTAAATTTAATATCATTTTTATCTGTAAGACTCATTGCACTTTATTTAGGAGGCAACAGTTCAACCCAAAGTAACTTTTCTAAGAAGAAAACAATTTCAGTTTCTTTTATGAAACAAATCCTTTAATTACTTCAACGGTACTTAAGGAAATATTAATGTGCACGCGAATTTCAGATATAAATTTCAGATAATTCAATTCAAAGGATTTTTATTTTAAAGAAAATCTATTTAAAACTAAATAATATGGAAACTGATGATAAAAAATTTACCATGATTAAAATTAGTCGAAATTATACCATTTCAAAATATAATGACTTAAGTCGCAATGCATAAGTACGCATGTGGGATATTTTCAGAGGGCTCCAAAACATTTTTGCACCAGGGGCCTCCAACATGCTTAACCTGTCCCTGCTTGTATCATAAAGATATGGATATATTTCAACTATAAAAATGAAAAACTCACTCTCCAAGCTGTATTCCATGACATATTTAATTTAAATATCAAACATTGAAGAACATATTGCACGAAAATAGCAATTTAAACGGAGATCTGTTTAAAAGAATTTCTTCCTAGCGTCATTGGCCCTGAAAAAAATCCTATTAAAAATGGATCAGGGGCGTTATCCAGCTGAGAACGCGACGTAGGAACTCTCCTGCAGCAGCAAAAATAACTACGTCTGGCCACCCATATTCTAAAGCAACCAGTCTATATTTGTCTCTTTTTCGTGGCAAAAAATGCTCGTATGGCATTAGCCTAAGTAGGTTTTAACGCACAGAGAGCTCAAACACACGGCCGATGTTTAGTGGAATTGGGTCTCGAACCAGGAACCCTTCAATTGAGAAGCCGAGTACTTACCACTTACACTCCGTCGTCCTGTAGAATAGAAGAAAACAAATTAAAATAATAATAATAAAATAATAATTTCCCTTTCTGCTGGATGAGATTTTGTGACAAATTTATAACAAAAAAATAATTATTTTCAAAACAAGCGTAGCTCCAAAATGATTCGTAAAGATGAGAAATGTTGTTTGTGGGAAGTGGAATTAGTGGATATCTTTCACCCTCACCCTTGGTATAATGTAAATGAAAAGAACAATATATTCGGATTTTACTCGGGTGATGGAAAATTGTCTCTAGAAAGATGAAACAAGACTCCTACGAAACCGTTAATGACGTCTTAAAAGCAATGGTGCTACCTTCACATGCAGGTAAAATCAATTTTAAATTTCATACTAACAGTTGACTCGTCAGGATAAAGAGAGAAAAGGAAAGCAAAAGTTTCTCTACAGTGGGTTAAGAAATTATAATACCACTAATGAATTGTTGAATTTCTGTAGAAGAATACAGAGTATGCAATGTTTTAAAACTTAAATTGATAATTACAAATTATCAGTTAAAATCTATTTGCAAATTTTTAAATTTAAATTGATTGCAAATTTTTAAATTTATCGTAAACATTTTCTGTACTAATTTGAACGTAAAAAATTAACTTAAATTTTATTAAAATCTACTAATTTTTCTAAAAATTAAATTAGCTGTCGATTAAGAAATTACAGAGGCTGTTCGCACTTTTTATAGACTATTTTGTTTCGCTGTATTAAAAAATCGTCCGCGAGGAAAAATTTATTTTGTACGGTTGATCTTAAGTTTAGGGTCCTCAGCCGTTTCTTCCCATTTTGATCGCCTATTCATTGTCTACAAGAGGAAGACGGTTTAGCGATGTGAGAGCATTTGTTTTGGGTGCGCAGCGATGTGTATATTCGTGTCTTGCGCGCCCTGTGATAATTATCTCGGTGTCTTGCGTATCGGCGCTTTGTTTTATTGGTCTGTCTGTGCTATCTTCAATTTAATCGAATTTGAATAATAATTTGTTTGAAATTCTAGGGTGTGATTTTTGTCAGTTTTGATCGTGGATTTGTTTCGACTGACGTGCACATCGCTTCTGCTTTTGACATTTTTGGATTTGTTTAGACTTGCGTGCTCTTCGCTCCTGTTGACATTTTGAAGGAACGTTTTCAGGTGAGAACTTACTTTGGAATTTTTAAAAAAACGTAGATTCCTAACATTCAATGAAAAGGCGAACCTACTATTTTCCCGCTTTGCTGAAAGCGAAGCCGTTGATGTTTTTTTAAGAAATTTGCCCGGAACCAACTTGAGATGTCGCAGTCATCGCGTGTGTGATTTCTCCTTTACAAATGCCGCGGGCAACGCGTTCGCAAGAGACCAATGAAAAGCTCACTGCGCATCCAAAGCAAATGTTCTCACATCGCCAAACCATCTTGCTCTTGGCGACAAATGTTTGGGATTCAAAGTGGGGAGGAACGTCTGCGCACCCTAAACTTAAGTTTTACGATTTTTACAACAATTACATTTTGTAAGTAAGGAGAGTGGAGAAAAATATTAATGTTAACTCCAAATACTATCAGGAATACATTTCCTTTTCAGACTTCACATATGAAATGCCATCTTTTTATCGACAATGAAACCAATTAGTTGGATTGTATCTAGACAAAGCAAGCAGCCACACAGCACAATTCACTGCTAATTTCTGAAAAAATAAAAGAAGAAATAAGTATTAAGTCTATACACTTCTATGATATTCCTGCTATTTCTCCTGATGTATCTCCCATAGACTTTTGAGGCTTTTGGACTTTTAGAAGGCGCATTACCCTGACGTCGACCTACAACCCTTTGTAGACTTTGGAAAGCTGTTCAAGATGAATGGGACAAAATACCTCCTCCGATACTACAAAAGTCATTATTTTCATGAGAGTACGATTTACAAAATTTCTTAGGAATATATGTTATCAAATTTAAAACACAAAATATTATGTAAAATATTTCTGTAAAAACCATCTAAAAAATGTGCGAACCTCCTGTGTTTAACACTCTCACTACGACACCCGCCCCACCCGGCTTGGTAGGTTCTGTACGAGCCAGGCGGATTTTCGGGCGGGCAGGGGTCAAACTAGGGGTGTCGGTAGTAAAGCGAATTTTCCCCAAGCGTTTCTTCGAGGAGGGGAAACGTCCGCTATTCATAGCTGACAGTGATGAATTGATTTCGCCTGCGGGAAGCTTCAAATGTTTTCAGAAAGAATTGAATGCTGAACTTTCAAAATAAGATTCTGAAGTAATTTTAACCTGTTGTATTTTTTAATAAACAAGATCTGTATTTATTTGAATGAAAAAATATTGAAGCGTAAGAAAACTGTTTAAAAATTTAAATTTCTTAGAAATTAATTTATTGGAGTAGATTTTTTCGAATTTCTTGTAATGAAGACAAATATCGTTTTGAACGTTAATATATAAACAATGTTTCATTTAAAACGGGTTAACTTTTACTCCTGAAAATATAATTAAAATTATTTACTCATGAATATGTAATTTTTTGATTGATTGGGCTTGATTAAAGGATTCAAGATTTTAAATATAAACAAACAAAAACAAAAAAAATCGTAAGCTGTGGTAATTGTTTTTAGTAATGTCCTGGATTTTTAAAATTTCTTGCAATTTTTTCTTCTCGATGACAATACACCAGTTTTAATATTTTTATAACTTAATTATAAATTAATCGATTAAAAGAACTAAATTTCAACTCCACACAAGAGGCGTTTCATAATTGCAAATTTGTGTAAGATTACATAATATTTATAATAATGAATTAAACAAAGATTAATCAGTGAGAAATAACTAAAATAAAATGCTTTCCCATTATATAGAACTAAAGAAAAGTGTACATTTAAAAGTTGTTTTTATTAACTCTGTTTTTTCTTAAAATCAATGCTGTAAATGGTTTGTGCAATAACATGTAAAATACGAGACATTACATTTTATTTCTAAGCGATAAGGAGTCATATTAAAAAAGCATATATCAGTGATATAACTTCATTTTTTAAAAAAGTATTGATTGAAGTTTTTCTACGTAACATTTGAGGGACCAATAATTAAAACACATTCACACTAAAAGCTTTCCAAACTGAGTCAGGATTGAAAAATTTGAAATTCTCTGAAACATTGGCTAAAATTTAATGAATTGACTAAACAATCTCAAAAATTAAAATTCACGAAAAGATCAACAACTTTACTCAATTTCTACAGGCGAAATAAAGAATTAGAAAAAAAATAAAAACAGCCTCGACTAAAATATTTTACCTCAAACAATTTTTAAATATATGATAAAACCCTCCGAATCTAATGCAGTAGATTTATTACTTTCTGAGTTTGCTGCTTTTATTGCTGATAAGTTGCTTTATTTTATATTATTTTTATTAAATAAAAAAATCTTTCCTTATAAATTAGGTATTAAAAAGACTAGTTGAAATTCAATTAATCGCAAAGAGTTTAATCTCGAGTCAACTATCGTGAGATATAATGAATGGTGTACCAGTTTTCTTAGTTAAATCCATCTACTATATTCCATCTATGTTATACTCTTATATATAATTCACTTACAGTACTCTAAAGTTTCTAGTTTATCTCTTTTTCGTACAAAGGAAATATAGACGTTCGCAATTCTATTTTATTTCTTACGAACATTTGCGCTTTTCTCAAAAATAAGTTCCCTTAAAATTGTTTATATTTCTCCCTTAGTCTAAGAAAGAAGCGTGAATTTTTCATACAGAAACATAAGTCTCTCTATGTGAAAAGTAATCTGTTAACCTGTTGCATTGTCATTACAAAATGTACCCTCAAATCAATCACCGAATGTCACTACTGTTAGTGTTAAAAATGATCGAAACGCTGCATCTGCCCTTTACAGTCTATTTCAGAATCATTTATGTAGTGGTAAAATTACATGGAACATATGTCAGACAGATTTTGCAGTAGAAATAGGAGCCTTGCTTTGTAAAGGAGCCTATTTTCTCTTGTTCAGTGTGGATTGAACAGGACACAACTGAATTCCGAAGGGGATGTTCTAAATATTCCCTTTTTATTCTTAGTCATTTCTGAAGGTTACCAGTTCAGGATGCAACAGGTTAATTTATCCCTCTTAAAAGGGATACCATTTTTGTGAAAAAGAATTGTGAAGAATTACAATCCAAAAGTGTATCAAATAGCTAGTAAAAAGAATATAAATATCCATGGCAAATATCATTCCCTGACTACTGTGCTCCACATTATTTTATAATTAAATAAATTGTTTGAATATATTGAGCAAAATGACATTAAAAACAAAGATATTATAAAACCCTACTATCGTGGTAACAATTGAAAAATCGCATTATGTTCGCATCCAGGACTGTATCATTCAAATAGCGACCCCAGTCTCTAACCGAGGGTCACGCTCCAGTGGGCTTTCGACCACCAACTGTGAGGAGAAAAGGGGAGAAGGCGGACGAGTCCATTTCCCGAATCCATATGTCAACAAAACCTCCGTATACAAAGGTAGTAAGATTTTGAGGGTCGCTAGGAGTCAGAGGGTTAAGTTCACGAAAAAATTACCATATTCTACATCATATCTGCATCATAATAAAATCCACGCATTAGTATTTTGTGAAAGTATTACCTAAGAAGAAAAGGTGGAGGTTTTGATTGTGTTATCCAGATTTATTTTAAGATGCCGCGGAGTAAAGAGTTATCTGAGTGCAAAGCGGAAAAAAAATTATTTTAGAATCGTGCCGGTAAACCGAAAGCGAAATAGCTACGCTAATGAAGCGCTCTAAAACTGTCAATCAAAATGTCATAATTAGAAAAGATGATTCAAACAAAATAAACGATCTGGAAGAAACATGATTTTGATAGCAAGAGTCGATCGACAAATATTCCGACTCTCAACTAAATAATGTCTTCCAACGCGGGAAATTTCCAAACATTTCAGCAATTAAAACTTCTCATGTCACCGTTTGGGAAAGTTTTAAATCAAATGCAAATAAATATTTATGAAAATAAAGAAAACGCCAAAGTTATTGAAACATCAGACTAGTCGAACGCTGCGATTTCCTTGTAATATTCTCTTTGGACTATCCGTTGAAACTCCTTCCTCGCAAAACGAATACCTGAAGAATTTAGAGGCACGTTTGGAAAGCTTACATGAGTTTACCGGAGAGCGAATTAAATTGGGGTCAGTGAACGAATGAAAAAACGTTACGACTCCAGAGCAACAGACCACCATTTTAAGGACGATAATCTAGTGTGGATGTATAGCCCGAAGCGATGGAGAGGTCTGAGTCCGAAGTTACAACAGAACTGGGAAGTACCTTATACTATTGTCAAGAAACAGAACGATGTTGTCTACAGAGTACAGAGGTCGCCAACACCAAGCCAAAAGTCATCCATATTAATAGGATAGCTCCATACAGGGCCACTGATCAGTTCTAAGTAATGAGACTGCCAGGACGTGAATCTTTGAAGAGGAGAGCAGTATTACAAAGTTGTAATGTCATTTCCCTGGCATGCTAATCTTGCGACAAACGGAATTTTCCAGAAAAATCATGAACTGTGGATATATCTCTACTGTGAACCGGAAATGTCTTGAACCTTTTAGAGATTACATCATTTCCTATGTAATGACATCACTTCCTGTTGAAAAAGTATAAAAGCAGGCTCTCAAAGCACGAGTAGTCAGTTGGATTTTGATCAGAAAGCAAGCTGGTGAGCTAATAAGAAACCTTTGAGCACTGTGTTGAAATTTATTAGTAATCTGTGTTGTGAATTTTTACAAGTGCTGTTTTAATTGTTGCGCTACGTTTCTTTTCTTATAATATTTGTAAAATAAAGACCTTTATTTTTTAAATCCTTTTGTTGGACTGCATTCACATACACCCACAAGACGATTTTATTACTCTCGAAATGGTAGCCAGGACGTCTCATTGTCGGTTGGATGTGTATACGTGTAACTTTATTGAAAAATAACAATCTTACATATTTTAACAATTTTGAATTCTAAATAACAAATAAGAATTTAAACAGTTATGGATATAATAACTATAAAAATTATTTATCAAATGTATGACAGTTTGCCCTGAGTTTTCCATAGTGTTGAATTTCTGGTTAGCCATTAGATGTAATATCTTTTCTGCAGTTCGATTTTAATAATGATTATGAACCAAGAAAAGTTCCTCAATCTTTTATAGGAAGTCCAAAAGATTTCGAATCCTAGAAGTAAATATTCCTATTGCAGTAAATAAAGTAAAATAAATAAACCATTTAATACACTTGCAATGCTTGAATGAACCTCACAAAAAGTATTTATAATCACAATACAGAGCACTGATTAGCATTTTCGTCATATTATGCGAATATATTTATTTATTAAAAGTATGTTTAGAAATTTTCGTTCTTTGTATTAAAATAATAAATGGCAGTTTTTTCCTCAATATTAGAAAAAGTTAATTAGAAATTAGAACTATTATCGATGAACAATGTTTGTGTGTTAACATGTGTTTACACTGCCTCATGTGTACCTTTACCCTATCGATTAATAGCAACTGGAGAGGGGGACTACATTTTCTTGTGAGCCTCTTGTTAAAAAATTATACTTTTAAGTAATTAAGATAATAACTTTTGATTTAGTGCTTTTTACAGATGTATGATTTAGTGCTTTTCCTGCCATTTATGAATTACAAATGCGAAACTTTTTTTAAATTTTTAGAATTTAGTTCAAAAATGCAAATCTCTCTAGAATTTGGATTAGAAATACAAATCTTTTCATTTTAGAGTATAATATTAAGGTATCCGTCTACGTTCGGAGGCCTTTTTTTTAAACAATGATATTTCAAGCAATATTTTTGTAATTTTATATGACATTTATGTTAAAACTTAATAAATCATAGAAAAAAGTTAAATGAATTAAATATATTTTTAAAAATTTGAAAAAACTTAGATTTTTTTGCACTAAATTTGACCTTTTTTCAAACACCCTCGTTCAAAAAGAAATGATCAGAATGATAAATCCTTTAGCATATATAATCCTTCAACTATTGGCTAGGTCCTGAAGCAAAAGGTTTGCAATGTATCTAAAAACATGTAAATTATAAGAGTTTTAGTGTGAAATCATGAATTTTTAAAGAATTTTGGCCTTTTTTCAATCCTTTAAAGATACATAACTTTTTAATTGAGCATTATTTCACTTATATTTTGGTTCATTACCTAGACAATATAATAAATAATATGTATGCCAAATTTGAGACGGATATTTTAAGTTGAATTTTAGTTATCGTGTTTGAAAAATGAAAATTTTGCAAAAAATCACATTTCGAGAAAAATGAGTTTAAAGTTTATGTTTTTAATTTACAATGAGAAGAATAAAGAATTTTTCTTCAATACTCCCCAGTTTTGTAGGCTAGTCCTTAGTTTTTGCCAGCTTAGCACATTTTTAAAAATTTTCTGATTGGAAATTTTTTTTTTAGTCATTTTCTTGAGCCTTATGTGTCCTTATCGTTTTCTATCATTCAGCCGCCATCGATAGATTTTAATATTGTTTTTCAGTCAAATAACTTTATAATGCTTATTAGTTGATCTAGAGATACTTTTAGTGATTGATATTGAACATAAGTACAATTTATGTACTTTTCCTACGTTTATTATCAAAAATTACATCATTAACGGAGAATCAAGATACTGCAATGATTCAAAATTACCTAAATTTACAACAATGTCATGGAAAACAAAGAAATTCACAAAAAAAATCTTTCAAAATAATACCTGGTATATAAAAAATAGTATAAAACAAAAATAAACAATAAAATTTAAATATCTTAAGTAAAAACAATGAAAAATGCTTCTTTATCGTATTATTTACCACTCCATTTTCAACTGTCAAGTTCTACTAAAATGTCTCTAATTTCACTTCTGATCATCATAGATGTAAAATAAAAACTGTTTCGAAAACTAAAAACAATAGGCTTTCAGATAAGACATTAAAAAAATTATGATTTTCAGTCAAAAATGGGTTTTCGAACGTATGCGGATACCTTAAAGCGTAGAAAACTTTTGAAATTCCAACAACGTCGCTTTCAAATGTATAAACTCTGAAAAGAATGATACCAAAATTATGTATGTAGGTAGCAGATATTGGTTTCTTTTTATACAAGGGGACTCAAAATATATTTAGACAAACTTTAAGGACAGATCGGGCACACAGAAATAAATAATTTTTAAAATAGAAAATGAGATCTCAAAATCCTTTTCGGAAAGCTGAAAAGCAAAAGTAATGAAATATTACATATTGATCAATACAGACATAACCAATGACTTTATTCTTTTCCACACATTGCAATATTTACATAGTGATTCTGTTTTCATGACATTTAATTTTTTACTATATCAAGGTTTTATCATTATACTGAGATGGTAATACTAAATTTATTAGTCAGTACATTGCTCAAATTTGTTTTATATTCTAACACATAACCATTCAACAGGTAGGAGTCATAAAGAAATTAACATACCAGCAATGCAAATATGTCCTAAATAACATTAAGTCAGCCTATCTGAAACTGTAAAAAGAAATTGACACTTGACACAAATGAAGAAAGACTCTAGATTTAAAAATTAATTTATTTAATCTAGGTTACCATATAATTGTGTGAACCTTACTTTGTCATATGCTGAAATGACATGACACGAAACATTTAAACACTACTAGAATGGGGTTATTTAGAGAACTCCCTGGAGTAGAGATAATAGTCACTAAATTCTTAACACATAAGAGAATAAAAATTATTAAACATTGCGAATGGCAAATTTAATAGGCGTGCTTAAAGCATAGAATGTAAATGCAGCCATTATGAACAATAAATTTAAATCTCCATCGATGGTTGAAAGCAAATATTCAGGCAGCAAAACAGAAAAAAATTTTAAAGTTAATGAGATATTTTTTAATATCAATAAGGAAAAAGGGAACTCTTTTTTAAATATCTATTTTTATGGCTATTTTATATTAAATTTAGTGTTAGTTAAATGTTTAGTAAAATATCAAATAACATTAATGTGTCAAATTTACTAATTATCAAACTAACTATTAATATTTACTGTTTGATTAATTAAAATTAACCATTACATTAACCCTTCAACCGGCTGGAACGTAGAAAGTCGCTCTGTGATGACTATTCTAAAACCGGCTCCGTCGCAGAAAGTCGCTCTTCGATAATTGCTTTGAAACCGGCTCCGGCGTAGAAAGTTGCTCTCTGTTTATTACCCGAAAACCGGCTCCGACGTAGGAAATCGCTAGAGCTTTTCCCCTCGCTTATAATAAGCGAAGCGAATCAGCTGCTTGTCAAGGTCGTTTTGCGGTTTTCACTGGCAATTAGAATTTCTGTGGTCCCTTTTAGGGGGATCAACTTTTGAGGGAGAGGAATAACGTTATTTCTGAAGGCAAAGTTATCAGGATAGCTTTGTGATGGTGAACAATAAACTTTACCATTGATTTAAATATTTGGATGTTTCACTGCAATTTTAATATCGAGCAAAAAACTAATGGAATTGTTAAAACTGGTGTAAATTTTCCTGAAAATAAGAAACTCTCTCATATTCATAGCGATTATTACCAATTATTTGTTACTGGTTCATATGACAGGGTTTGAATTTTCTAAACTTGCTTGATGAAATATGAAAAAAGTGCATATAAACTTTTAAAATTGCTTTTATTAAAGTGCAATAAAACTAAAGAGTAATTTTCTTCTATTTGCAAGTTTTTTTTAACTTTTCTTTTTTCTAATTAATAAAAGCGCTGCAAATATTAATATAAATAAAAGTAATTGTATGTATGTTCCGTATCTCCTTCTAAACCACTTGACAAACTTTGGCAACTTATTATTTGAAACAAGAGGAAGATTACTGTCAAAACTTCTCAAAGAGCAAAAGTTACTTTAAACATGCGAATAATTAATAACTGACCGAAATTTTGCCCTTTTCCCGCATTAACTTCTGAGCAATATATGCCCCACGATATATATTTTATACCATTTTAAAGTTCAAACTTTCCACGTCTCAGTGATACCAACTTTGTTTCTATGGTAGTTTTCCTTGAAATTTTATTAATTTTTCAAAAGTTAATTAAAAAATAATTGAATAGATGCAGACCATTTTTAAATAAGCAAATTTATAGAAATTTCGTTTCTAGGCAGCTGTGTTACTTCGAAATACTTAACCTTTATTTTTTAAGCACAAAAAATTAAAAATTAAGCGAATTTTTGTCGTTTTTCGAAGATATCTTTCCAAAATATGAAGTCACAAAAAATATTTTTACTCAATTTTAAAGTTAAAAAAATTAGCTTTTCAGTGACACAAATTTCATTTCTGTTTCTTTTATTTTTTCACTTTTTAATAAATATGTCGAGATTAATAATTACACATAAATTACAATAATATTTTTTAATGTTAAATAACAAGAATACATACGAAGAACTGTTCCCAGAACTTATTAACTGAATTCTAAAAGAACACTAAAAGAAATGTTTTAAAGAAGACAATTCACAGAGTTGATTAAAAAAATTTTATCAGGAACAACTATTGATTTAGTTTATTTTCATTATGAAAAATTTTATATTTAATTTTTTGTCCCAAAACGTCTATTAAAACCTTTATTATCCCTTACCATTTGAGAAAAAATGATTAATACCTTATGGAGAAAATTTGCTATCGGCAATTTCTAAAAATCGTCTGGTCTAATTTATATGGACGAGTTTTCTGGTTTCTTTACTTACATTAAAAACCTTGACTTTACCTGCTTGTATGTTCGACTTCCACTTTGAAGATTCCATTGACTTAGCATTACACCAGAATTACGTAGTACAGGCAATTAAATGTAAACAAACAAAGCAGAAAATTCGCCCATTCGCATTTTAATTAAAAAACGTTTAAGACGATGAAAGAATTTTGCGCATTACAGTATTTTATAATACAAAAGTATTTTTCACCTTAAAATATTAGACTTGAAAGCTTTTTAATCCCGTGCAACGCTGGGTATATCAGGTAGTATCTTAACATAAATATAAGTCATTGTGGTTATTTAAATGGGTATGTGTATATGTATCTATAATCCACCTCTCCTCTTAAGCCACTAGATCGATTGCAGCCACATTTTGCACACTTATAATTTAAAACAAGAGGAACATTATTGTTAACTTTTCGATGTCCAAAAGTTTCAGATAATTAGAAATTTACCGAAACCTATTTTCCGCAGTAACTTCGGAGCAATTTGTTTCAAAAAATATTTTTATGCCATCTGAAACTTTTAATTTTCACTGATACTAATTTTTATAAATGTGCAATTTTTCCTTCATTCCTTACTATATTTTTTTTAAAATTTGATAAAAACTTGATCACATGTAGAGGATTTTGAAATTTAAACAAATTTATAGAAACTTCGTTGCTAGGAAACGGTGGGACTTTGAACTAATGTACCTTTATTCTGTTTATTTTTGTAAATATTTAATATAAGATCATAATCAACTTCTCAAAGCACACAAGTTATTTAACGCTTTAGCTAATTAAAAATTAAGCAAGATTTTGCGTTTTTCCGCGCTATCTTTTGAAAATATTTTCTCACAATAACAATTTTTATGCTATATTAAAGTTTGAAGAACAATATTTCCAATGACTCAAATTTCATTTCCGTTCAATGTTTTGCTCTCACTTTAAATTTTTTAAAATATTAAATTGTATATAAATTTTACAATTTATAAGAATACTTTTTTATTGTTGAAGAACAAGAATACATACGAAGGGCTGCTGCTAGAACACATTAACAGATTTCTGGTAGTACACGAAGGAAAAGTTTAAGAGCAGACGATTAATAATTTATATCAGGAACAAGTACTGATCTGGATCTTTCTCATAAAAAATGTTTCTCATACTTTAATAATTATGAACAAAATTTGAAAACCAGCAACTATAAAACGTTTCAGACGACAAAAGAATTTTGGGTATTTTAATTTTCTATATAAAAATAGTTTTTCATTAAAATTATTACACATAAAATTTTTTATCCCGAGCAACACTGGGTTTAGTAGCTAGTTTCTTTATAAAAGTAAGTTTGACTCGCGCACTCTCTTCGCGTATAGAATATTTTCATACTTTTATTATTAACCAAAAGTAAAATTGAAGTAAATTTTTATGACAAGGAACAACATTGCGTACTGAAATATTAGAACCTATTTCAGTATTATTGGAAGAGTCTTCAATTATTAAATTGCCACTCTTCTAGGCATATGGTAAACAGGTGTTCGTGATCCATTGAAAGAAAATTACAATCGTTTGTGAAAAAGTTCTTAGAACTCAAACTGTGAGGGAATGTTGTAAAGCTACACAAGGGCCAGCACGTTTAAATAAGCCCGTATAATATTGTTCCTTCTCTTTGCTATTGCTGTTCCGATCTATTGTTAAGGCTTTTGCTTTGCTACATTTTACCATTCAAACAGATAAATGACAGCAGTTGCAAGGAACATGACACATAACCACTTCAAAAGTAAATAAAGTTCCGACATTTTAGCTATAAGTGCTGGGTGATTAATCAATGAAATAAATTGAATAATTTGAAATGAGTAACAAACTTCTCTTCTTAAGTGTTTTGTTTTTCTAATTTTGCAACAAAAGAGCAAGAAGAAAAAAAATTATTACGCTTTGACTGGAAACATAGCCCTATTTTTGTGAAATTGATTGAAAAAGAAGGAATTTTTTCTTTTGAAAAAGAAAAATTTGATCGCGTATAAATCTATGAGAAAAGAAAACTGATTTTCCCACTGAAATCAATTGAAAATTATAATAATGATCAATAGAAAATTATTTTGGTGAATTGCATCACCAAAAGTGGGATCTTACACATGAAAAAAATTCTTAAAGAGGTGTCTTCAAACCGACCCTGGAAGGGATAAAGAAAAAATTTGCGGAACAAAAATTTGTGATTAAAAAAAATTATATGTTCCGAATCAGCGTTTTATTTTTTAAAAAATGTACGTAAGTATTTTGCTCAACAGGCAAAATCATTTATGATCGTTATAAACGATTTCAAGCTTTTTGGAAATTCGGGGAAAATCCATAATATTTTTCTTCATATATTATTTCATCAATTAAATTTTTATGTTTCGATTGCTATGATTACTAAATGGACTTATGAAAATATTTTGGGTCTCGAATAACACAAGGTACATCAACTAGTTTAACTGAAATTCGCATCAAGTCTGTAGATAAAATAAGAAACTGATATTCGAAATATTTAAACGTTAAAACAGAAAATATTAATTTTGATCAAAAACAAATTACGTATGTACGAGGAATTTTTAGCATATTTTCTTATTTTAGTGTTAAATTTAGTTTAAAAATCTTATTATCTCGCATCTTCCTTTATTATTTCAGAAGAAATTTTTTCAAACGCAATATAAGGTGTTTTATCTACCATTGACAAAAGACTATTTTCTCAATATCTTAAAAGCTTAAAAATGAAATGAAAAACACGAATCTTCTTGAAGCAGAAAATCATACAAACTTTTATTTAATTATTGGGGACAACAAATTCATTTTAAATTCTCTAACTGAATGCAGAATTTGTGTTATTAAGTTAAAATTTTTTAAAAAAAATTATAATATATTTTAATCAGAGGCATATACAAAATATGTTAGTAGAAGCTTAATACTAAAAAAAAAGTGAAAAGAAACTGAAGTAAAATTCTTTGATTGAAAGCAGAAATAATTTTTGTTTTCGAAATGCATTTAGATGAGTGATATTTCTCTAAATCATTTATGAAACAAATTTTCTCAATATTTATTAAAAATAAGAATATGAAAAATTCTACACTCTCTAAAAGCTTCAGACTGAAAGGGAATCGTTTTCAAATCGACGAGAAAGTTCTTATTTGAAAAGCCACAAGACAACAATTACTATAAGTAGACTGATTTATGACTTTGAATGGTCCTATCCCTCTTGCTATGCCACGTGGCAGTGGAAAAGATGATCCCCTGCTGTTATACGGAACATCAGGCAGAGGGGGAAGGAAAACTTGCTCTGCAATTTTTCACACCGTCCGTGAGTAAGTCTTGGAGCAATTTGCTTGCACCACTTATCTACAGAGGGTCCGTTTTCAAAGCATTCAGCTGAAATATTTGAGCCGTTCAAAGAGTTAAAATTCATAACACTATCATGTTAAACTTAAAACTACTAACTTCAATGAATTGCAATTATTCATTAAACAATTTATTAAACTAATTAAAAATAAATAATACGTTCTATTCATACCAATAAATAATACATTCTATTTTATTTTTAAAAACGAAATGTAATTAAAAATTGAAATACAAATATGTAATATATGCGAAATCAATTATGTTATTTAAACACACAATTACTGAATAGTTGAAGTATAAAAAATTCATATGCATATTTTTAGAGAGCCCAAATGTTTAAGCTCCAGTTTTTTGCAATAATCTTAATACGCCACTGATAATGATAAATTTTAACGACCCTTTAAAAAAATTCCTAGTTTATAAATAATTTCCCAATTATTAACCCTTTGAGGGGCGGTGGGACACCGTCTGTCCCACCTTCTTTAAGATTTTTTTTCATAAACTTGTATAAGGTGTTTTATTATAAAAATTGTTTTATTGGATATTTCAAGACCTCTTACTTTTTAAAAAAATTGCAGTACCATTGAGAATTTACTCAAATTTATTGAAAATAATTTTTAAAATCATGCCCTTTATTGGCAATGATTTTCTTTAAATTTCTAGAGAAAGAAAATGAATTTCGAAACAAATATTAGATGCAAAGGAAATCTTTAATGTTCAATAAATATATTCCAAACAATATCTGTCTTCAAAAGTAATTTTTTTCATCAAATATTATAGATGAAAAAAAGGTGGGACAATTTTGTCCCACCGCGCATCTAAGGTTGTCAGCCTGTAGATGGCAGCACAAAAGTTCGCGACTCGGTCTTATTTCTTTCTTTTTTGAATGATAAACTTGGATTTATATACGGTATAATTATAATCACTCTTTCAAATTTAATATTTATACAGAAAATAAATTTATATATTTCAGAAGACAGTTAAATAATATTAAACAAAAAAAATCTGTAAATGCAAACAAGAATTTTTTTAAAAAAACGGCATATCTAAATTTATTTTGAGTGGAAATTTGAAAGCAAGAAGCGATCTTTTGAGGAATTTATTTATAAACTGATAAAAATATACTTTTCTAAAAAGAACGAAAAGTAAAGAGAATATTCAAGTCTTTCTGTATCTCTCAAAATTGAAGATCGAAACGATGGTCCAACGAAAAGGAAATAGTTCCGTTGAATCTGCCCACCCCACCCCCTACTTGTTTACGTTCTTTGCTGCTTTTGAGAGAACGCCGTATTTCCTAAGGCACAGCTATTGTAAAGCAATGATACTCAAAGAAGAGGTGTTTGAACTTGACAGCTTCCAGCAGCGCGTTTCTTGCGCGATAATTTACAATCGGTGGTCTTCTTACAGCAGTGGTTTTCATTACAGGTCTTGTCCAGTCGCGGTCATTAGTGTCTCATTTCTTTGGCTGAAGCGAGTGATCGCATGAACTGATAACGAATTTCTGTTTCTTCCCATGCAATAAACCGGAGAGGAGAGTAACATTTTACTTATAGAATCTGGGTGGCCTGCTTTCTTCTGAAGCTTTCAAACAGAGCGACATCCATAAAAATACTATTGAAGAGTTCCTCCATTTGTATGCAGAATGTGGTAAAAGATCTCCACTTCAATCACAGTATACATTTTCTACAGCTGTTAAAAGAAAATGTGCTAAATAACCAATTATATGCTCCAAGTGCAACTGATAAAAAGCGAACGTTGGCGCGAATGACGGAAGGGAGTCGGGGAATCCTACAGTCCCTTCAGGGGCGGTGGGACATACGTCTTCCCACCCTCTCGTAAAAGAACTAAAGGCAAAAAAAATTTTTTATTTGGAAAATATTTTATTTTCAGGTGATAGAAATTCAAAAATATATCTCTTTTCAAGTAAAAAAATTTTTTTAGGGTAGTGCGCTTCAAAGGGTTAAATTAATAATACCAATTAAGATTTTTAAGATTTTAAGTATAAGAAGATTTAAATTTAAGAAAATCCACACCACGCTTAAGGAAAGAAGTTAATATTATTTCTAAAAGATATTGTTCAATAATTTTTTAAATAATTGCTGCTTTTATGAAAAGAAAGAGAAGGAGTATATCAAGGATCTGAGGAAGTTAGTTTCTAATTGAAAGTGCATAGTGATTATCTAAAATATAGAAGTTACTTGAGTTGTTTTATATTGAAATTATATGCATATGTTGTTGTCCTTTTATAATTTAGCAAAAATGTGTGGTTATTATCAAATGCGAAACATATGAATAATTGATACTTTCTGACACTTTATAAAAATTCTGGTAACTATCGTAATATAGAATACCCCTCGCTGTCTGTGGCTTATACGTGCTGGGCGAGTGCCATTCCCCCTTTATTTTTTCGTTAGGTTTTTCTTGGTGCAGTATTTAGGCCTTGACAGATGCCAAAATATCATTTTCAGAACTGGCTAAAAAGGCAGATTTAATATCTTTGACTATGAACAAGGGAGAAAATCAGGTTCCCACTTTCTCAAAGATTGATTTAGTCAGTTTGATTCAGGGAAATAAGCATTATAATGAGGATGATGCCAAATTTATGTTAGACACTATAGTTACAGAAAGGGAGGAACGATTTAAAATGGAGGCAGAAAAGGAAAAATTGAAAATTAAATTCGAGTTAGAAAGGTTGCAGATGACATCCGATGGATAAAAAAACACGAATGAGAAGCCCTCATGTTATGAGCTGACTAAAACTGTACCAAGTTGTGATACACAGAAAGGAGACATGACGATGTGAGGTCCCGGAGACCGCAAATTCCCACGAAAGAAGACCCAAAACGAACTCGTCGAAAGGTAGAAGAGAAAAGAGCCGCGAAGTTAGATTGAGTCGTAAATCACGTCCTGGCTGACGCAACTTCTTGAAAGCATACATGCCCGTCGGACCTCCCGAGTTGCGGTGACATTTTGACTTGCCGACAAAGTGGCCCTTTGAGGTTCAACCCTCTGAGAATGATGAGAGGGGAAAGGAAGCTGTGGGTTGCGGTTGGGTTACCAAAATCAACCACCCGACAAATCAGGAACACGTAACGTTTCGGCCACGCCTCAGAGGGATGGTCAAAGGTGTGTTTAAGTTGGAGTTGGGGAGACGGAGTGGAGACGAGGGTCTCTAGACGAGGAGACTGAGATTGGATCGAATTCGGAGTTTGATTCCGATTCGGATCCTGATTCTCGAGATCGGTGATATTGGAAGTTAGGTCTCAGCTCGAGATTCTGTACTTGTACGGCTGCCTAGTCCCTGTGAAAATCGATAGCCAACCCTTGGCTGGATAAACTCTTAGAGAGATGGAAAAGCATCGTATAATTCTTCGGAACTGCTCTCGAATAGTGAGCGTGCATTACCTCACTGCCAATTACCTACCTTGGTAATCCACATAACTCTTTGGAAGTTATTTCAACGATCTGAGCGGTAGAATCCCTCAAATTTCGATTTCCGGCCATCAGACTTTGAACTCGCCCTGAGTTGAACTTTTACTGAATTTTATCAGCTTTTTTCAATCTTTTCCTAAATCGATTAAGCACGAGTAGACTCACAATTATAACTGCGATTCAATCCAGTTATGAACATTTGACTTTTGACTCTCGCTATCTCATCCTGAGTTAGGCGGATTGTTTGAATGATTTTATTTATGTACATTTCTTGCAAAAAGTTCCTTAATCAAGAAGTATTAATTAAAATTATTTTTCTGTATTGTTGTGTCTTGTGATATCTGATCAGACCCCAGTACCACTGGGCTAAGACTTTACAGCAATACTATCTTGGTGGCAGCTTGTGTGATACCTTCCCGGTGAGTTACTCGTAAAAGTGCGTATGGAAGAAAACCTACGTACTGCCAGTGCTTTTAGAGACCAGGAGAGCTTCTGGAAAACGTGCGCACCTCTACTGTTTGGATAAACCAGGGGAGCCCTGCCGGGAAACCTGAGTCGCCACTGCTGACTTCTGTTTTGAAAGCAGAGCCGCCATTGCTGACTAGAGTTTGGAACGTAGAGACGCCACTGCTGTGTGAAAAGGAAGCCGTGCGCTGTGTGAAATTATAACTTTCAAGTACTGTGGAGGCAAAGCCTGGAAGAATTGTGCGCGTGGAGGCAACCAGTACCCCGGATCCCAATATCAGTGCAGCATTCCTCATCTGGGCCATGTCAATTGTCGCCACGGTAATCTTGTTTTTCTCTACTTTCAGAGGCATATTCACTGTATAGGAATGCGTAATTTATCCATTTCGTAAAATTAAAAATTAGTGTAGAAAATCTATTTAATTTTCTGTAAACTAATTTCATTAATGGTTAATTGTTTGAAGTTAACTGTGTTAGTATGGTTTAAAGTGGAATATGTGTTGTTTCTTAAAGTAGGAAAATTTTAATGATTCTCTCTTTTAGAATTGTTTTTGTTTTAAATTTTCTTCGGAAATAGTGTAATGTTTTGTTGGAAAACCAAGTTCGTAGGGTTAAGTGCGTCTATGTTCTTGCGTAGGAAAACAAATTTTGAAAGATAAAATAATTATCTTGTGTGGAAATTAACATTTAGGCGAAATTTATTCCGTATATTTTAGGAAAAGTTTCTCATTGGAATCAATATGAAATTGGCTTGTTTTAAAATTTCTGAAGTTGTGCAATATTTTGTGTGTTATTTTGCATATGATAGAAATTTGAGTTATCTGTTTTATGTATAATTTTAATGAAGGGTTTTAGAAATTTATAGTTGTTTTATGTATATTTGTTTGATTTGCATTTGTGTGTAGGTAGTAATCTCGTAGAATTGTGTATCTTGTGTAAATTTTGAAAATGGCATTTCTAGCAAAAATTAAGAAAGTAGACCTAACTAAATTCGCGGAAGAGTTGGGGATTGACTTTACCCCGGAAGATAGAGTAATTTACATCTGAAGGAAAATTAAAAATTCCCCAGATTTCGAAGAAGAGTTCGCGAAGGGGCAGTTAGAAGTGATCGCCCATGAACGCGAGACAGAGAGGGCATACGAATTAGAAAAATTGAAAATTACTAGTGCCTCAGAAAGAGCTAGTCTAAATTCTACGCGTAGCAAAGGGAGTGGGAATCGGCGAGAAATTAAACATCTAATGCAAAAGTTCGATTCGCAAAATACTGATATCTACATTTATTTGACTCTCTTTGAAAGACAGGCTAGGGCACCAGGAATCGAGGAAGAGGAATGGGTGTCACAACTCATTTTTCTTCTGCCTCTCGAATTAGCGCAGATTATCATTAAAGAACCCGAAGAACAAATGCGGGAATACACAAATGTAAAAAAGGTTGTATTAGACCGTTTTAAGGTGAAACCAGACACCTTTCGGGTAAAATTCACGCAACATCAGAGAAGGCCAGGCGCCCTTTGGAAGAAATTAGTATTTGAACTCCGGAACTATTTTGACGGTTGGGTCGAAGGTTTAAATATCAAAGATTTCAGAAGTTTAAAGGATCTAATGATTGCCTACCAGTTGAAACGCCGTGTGTTAAGTGACGTTAAAGATCATTTCTTAGACGAGTGGGGAGAATTAATCGATCCACTAGTACTGGTCGGTAAATTTGACCAGTATGAGTCAGTTAGAAGTAATCGGAAAATAAATGCTGTTAGAGTGGCAGAGCGTAAACCGTTAGATGGGCAAGACCAACTTCGCTAAAAAAGGAACACCCCGCGAAAAGCGCAAAAAAACAGAACATTAGTTTGGTAAATTATCTGCTCAAAAAGGGAATTGGAGAAATGAAAAATTCGAGCGAAGAACGACGCCCGCATTTTATATTTGCCATTCACCCTCGTATTTACGACCGAATTGCCCGCAACTAAGTAAAACCAAAGAGCTAATAAATCCTGTAGGAATATCAGAGCAGGTCGAAACATTGTTCGCCCCGTACTTAAACAAAGCTCTTGTAAACAACGAAGAGATGGATATTTTGAGGGACATCGTTGCGTCAATAGATACCGTTAGCCGAAACCACGTTCGCCCAGAAAACTTTACAGGAGAAGTAGTACGGATTAAATAACCCCTCGATTTAAATTACAAATGTTTACCTTTAGCTAAGGTAGAGCTTCAGAACCCTGAGTTCGGTTACATTGTAACGAAAGCCTCAGTAGTTGACGCGCAGTTGGACAGTGGCTGGTATTTGTTAAGCAATAAGACGCATCAGTTAATCCTTGAGGCGAAACGAAAGCCGAATTTGAATGCAGTCGTAACGAGAAGTCAAACCCGTAAAAACGACCCCTCGCGGAGTCGTGAAAAAGAAGGGAAAGTCGCTCCCGCGAAGAGCCCACGGCTATTAATACTGAAGATTCGACCCCTCTGAATTTGCCTCCCGCAGATAAGGAAGACTGGAAATTAGTGGAAGTCAGTAGTGACGAGTTTCGGAAAGCGCAGAGAGATTGTCCGACACTTCAGGCTTGTTTTCTTCAAGCAGAAAAGGAAAATTCCGAGTATCAAATGGAAGGGGAGATTCTTTTAAGAAGTCAAAAGACCATTTTGGGAGCGTTAGCTTACAAGTGGTTATTCCGAAGGAGTATCGTGATAAGATTTTGGCCTTGTGTCACGAGGGAACTTCGTCTCACCTCGGTGTAAGGAAATCGGAAGACCGTTTTCTGAAGCATTATTTTTGGCCAAACTGCATCAAAGAGATAGAAGGATATGTTAGGTCTTGCGACCCGTGTCAACGGGTGGCAAGAGCAAAGACAAATTTAAGGCTCAGTTGAAACTTGTGCCCATTATTACGGAGGTATTCTCGAAAATGAACATACACGCAGTAGGCCAATTGCCGACCTCTTAGAAAGGGAATAGTTACTTGCTAACTGCCATTTGCATGTCGTCAAAATATCCCGATGTCATACCGGTCGCGGATATCAGCTGTTTCCGTAACAGACGCTTTATTGGAGATATTTAGTAGGATGGGTTTCCTGCGGGAGATTCAAAGCGACTTGGTGGACGTCCTTCACCAGCTTTCTTGCAACAGAATTTTTTGATCGATTCTGGATTAAAGTAACGCACAGCTCCGTGCATCATCCTCAATCGAATCCGGTGGAGCGCTTCCATCGAACGACCAAGCGGATGCTGAAAGTGTTATGTTTAGAATCTGGATAAGACTGGGAGAAAAATCTTCCAGTAACTTTGCTAGCTCTGCGAACCATTACCCACGATAGTACTGGGTTTAGTCCCGCTCAGCTTGTCCACGGAAAAAATTTGCGCACTCCAGTAGTTCTATTGTATGAACATTGGGTCAAACCCCAAGAGGAAGATTCAAATATGTATTTGATTTAATAAATCGGATGAGGCATTGTCGGGAGTTGACGGTAACAAAAATGTCGGAAGTCAGAGATAAACGGAAAGTCTGGGATGACAAGAACGCGGTCAAGAATGAATTTGGTGTCCGGGACCTAGTTTTGGTACTGGCCACTTCCAAACCAATAAAATGGCAGTGCAATGGATTGGCCCTGGCGTCATCGAAAGCAAACTTTTTGATACGAATTATATTGTTAGGATGGAAAGTAAAAAGGATAAAACTCAAATTTACCATGGAAATTTATTAAAACCGTACCATCAGAGACAAGAGGGGGTAAATGTAATTGTTAATGGAGGAGAGGAAAATCAAGAACGTGAATCGGAGGAATTGGCAATTCCGTACCCGGTTTCGGATCCAAACATTTATGATTTTGAACAAATCAAAGCGGATAGCGCGTTAGAAGGGAGACTGAGTCTGACCGAGATCGAGAGCCTTAAACAACTGTTAAGCCGACATCAAAAGATTTTCTCGAACCATCCCGGTAAAACTCATCTGGTTGAGCACGATTTTGAATTAATAAGCAATAAACC
>BGPR01001207.1:35836-48444 GCA_013235015.1 Araneus ventricosus | reverse complement strand
GACAGTTTATAGCTTTCTTCTCGAAATCTGAACTGTGATTACAACGTACAGCGCCACCTGTCGGCAACATTTATAACTAATTTTGAAACTTTTGTATCAGATTTTTACGGCTTTCAGACTAAGCATATCACTGGTTTCGTTCTTCTATCGATCTCCGTTGCCGAGTTATTTAATTTTAAAATGAGGGAGTCCTTTGTTGGACACCCTGTACCAGCGCAAAGCAGGTGTTAATTTCAAAAGGCATGTAGGCATCTTTTTGTAAGCAATTTTATTTCTGTAGAACTTAAATAAGACAAAGCAAATAATAATTTTTATGTGAGGAATAATAAACAATCTTTCCGCAAATCATTTTATTTCTGTGAAAATCTTAAATATAACTAAAAATAAAACTTCTTCATAAAAAAACTAAAAATATTTTATGTGCGGAATAGTAATGAGTAATTTTTTTGTAAATAAATCCTGTAAAAACTGAATTTTAATTCTCTCCACTAGACGCTAGCGCGAGGCATATGCTGTTCTATTGTTCTGCCCATAGTCGGACTGCTAGTACTAACCTCCACCTAGTCTTGCCAATGTTCCAAACGGTAAAGTATCTCAGATAACAACACCTGCACCGAAATCTAGCGATGCTGATGTACCAGAGGCAACAGGAGTTACCCGGCGTGGTCGTCGAGTACTGCCTGTAAAACGAATGAAGTTATAAATTACTATTGACTTTACTTTCTTGCGTTTTTTCTTGTTTTCATTTTGTTTTACGAGTAATGTTTCCCTCAAGTAATAAAAAGGTGAGAGTATGTCTTGAGCCAGTTAACTCTCTATGTTATTTAATCCTTAATTATAATATAATTTTAAGTTTCATCTGGTAATTAAATTTTTATGAATTCATTTTTGATAGTATATGGTGTTTTAATATGTTGTGAGGAAAATAAAGATTTTTTATTATATTTTAAATCGAAGCTGCAATTGTTTATTTAATTTTTTATACGCACGCCTATAAAACGTTATTATACTGTTAACTTTATAAAATATTTCTATACTACACCTATACCTAAGCTATTTCAAAACATTTATTATTGGTTTTAATAATTTAATGCACTAAAATTCTTAGGAACAGTTCTTTTATTATATAGGTCTAGAAAATGTATATTTATTTTGTTCTGATGAAGCAAATAATAAAGACGATGAATAAAAGGGAATTGCCTAACATATGATATCTCTATTCGTACTCATATTAAAAACAAATATATGACTGCCTTGTGATTCTCTAAAAGACATTCCGTTAGACTTAGTGCCATCAAATTTGACGCAGATAAAATTTGTAAGGTGAGAATGTGCACCTCATGGCTATTGTTTTCGAAATTTATACTAATTAGAAATTAACCGACATTTAAGTGTTTTTCCCCGATGACTTCAGAAAATATTATCAAAAGAAAATTATCTTTTCAATAATACTAGTTTAGCTTTCGGGCAATTCCTGTCTGCTTTTCAAAGAACTTTTTAATATAATTTTCAGTATTATTTCTAGCAATGCTTTCATTAATCTATTGAAAGTTAAACCAATTTCATTATTTAGTCAAATCTCTTATTCACATCTAGTTTATAGGTGGCGTAGTATCTGTAAATTACGTGATGCATGATGCGAAAATCGCTCAAAAAGCTCTACAAAGGAGACTGTTGGACCTACAGCTTCCAAATTTGAACGTAGTTATTTCCTGCGTATTAGGTTCTCACTAAGAAAGGATTCTTCAAACTTTTTATTTTATTTTTAATTAATTTAAAATTGAAATTTTAATGGTTTTCCACAATAGCTTTGGAGAATATAATTGCACAAAATCTATCTACACACCAATTTAAATTTTAAAAAATTAGTTTGTTATTAATATCAATTTTATTTCCATGTGATTTTTCTTCAATTATAATTAATGATTCAAAATTAGTTTTAAACACAATTATGTAGATATGATTTTTCATTTTGTAATAACATGACTGTTAAAATTGAAGAAAAATTGATTTCGCTCTACACTAATTCCAACATTTCACTTTTATTTAAAAATATACGCTTGAATTTATAAGCCCTTAAAGATGTTTGAATTTATTTCGTTATTTGCCTGGAATGTTTAAATTTCGATTCATGTTTTAGCATTTCTAACTTTCCAATGCATCCAGATGTTATTTTCAAAGTCTTTTTAAGATCCTTTTTGAACCTCGAGTTCATTGCATTTCTAAAGTTTTATTTCATTTCAGAAGCTTTGTAATTTTATTACATTGCTAACCCTACACGCTATTTCCTCACCCTGGCCTAAAATTGTACAAATTGTCTATCAATTAAAGTTTCAAATTCCTTTCTTCAGGAAACTTAAAGAGCAAGAACAATATAGAAAATTTAATTAATTTGAAACACAACCGACATATATATATATATCGGTTGTGTTATATATATAATATAAATCTAAATATAACTTGTTATATATGATCTTACATAAAAGTAAACAAGACATATCTTGAAGCCAATCCTATACTAAAAATTCATAATTTAAACAATAGAGCCAAATCTAAAACAAAATCTAAAGAAATGAAAATACTATAGATACCATGAACAAAAATTAAATATAAACATTTATGTCAACAAGTAAAAAACTTTGTTGTTATTAAAAGTATTGAAAAAGGCAATCCATATATATGGAGTTTTCAACAATTAATATAGTAGCTTGGCTGTGGACAAGCTTAAGCTAGGATCCCTGTTACTATAGTTGTTGAAAAAACAGACAGGGTAATTTACCCTAAAATGAAAGAATTGAGGAAAAAAAATCTTACACTAACCTTAAAAAGAAAACTTAACTATATAGAAAGGACTAAAATTCAAGATAAAAATATGTAAAACAACAATATATTGCACTAAAAACAATAAATACATCCTTCAATAAAATACCCATATTTATTCATTAAACATTAAATAATCAGTGTCTCTACCTATCCTTACCATAATTCAACACTTTTAATATATACCGCGACTTATCCTGACATCATATATTGCCACAACAAGATTTCCAACCATGAAATTACAAAAATTGACCAAACGAAATAATTAATTATGAAATTAAAAAAAATAGTAAGAATTTTAATTAAAAATCTCAAAACCAGTAAAATGTAATACTCTTAGTTATCTACGAAATATTTGAAAATTGGAAAAACTGTCTATTATAAGGAATATTTCAATTTAAAAATCGTGGCGCCATCTATGTAATAAATTTAAACCAGTAAAACAAGAAGCAAATTAGAAAATAATTACACATTTCATGTAAAATATGAATAAACACAAACCTACCAGCACAGAATTAAAATATTCCATGAAATACCAATAAGCATTCATTACTATATATATATATATTTCTCGCGAGTAAGCGGGGCGCCAAAGGCGCCAATTAAATATAGGGGAAAGTTACAGGATTTGGACTACTTTGACATATTTAACTCTTTAATCCCGAGGTGACTTTTTCTTCTAGTTCCTTAAAACCGACAGTTTTCGGGAGGTAGCGACATGAATTGGACTCACCCTACCTGGGTGATCATTTACCCCTCCACCCCCTACTCCTATAAACTTCCTTTAAGATGTACGGAAATAGGCTGCGGTTGGCAAGGATAATTGGACTGCCCTACCGCGCTTATCTACTAAGCGATCTCAAAACCGCACCTACCCTCAAAAGAAGCCAACCGCCTCAAACCCGAATTTCGTCGCTGTTAAGGGGAATTTGTAGACCTCCCGGACCACCTCGTTCGGTGTGAGAGGGTTAATGTGCAGTGATAGAGAAGTAATTTTAATGAAAAACATATAGAAAAGTTTTTCATGCAGTTTATATGCTAGATTACAAAAAAGGCATCTTTGTCAACTTTTAAAATATCAACGGTAATTTTTAGAGTTTTATTAAATATCTTAATTTTTCATATTCATTTATCTATTAATCAACTTAATTATTAATTGCTCTAACTTTTTATGTAATTTCGTTTAATGTTTCAAGGTTTATTAAATTATAAATTACTTTATTTTACGGATCTATTTGCTCGCCATTTTGAACGGCGGAGGCTTTTGTTAGAAATCCGGTTTTGAGCATCTCCTGGCTGGAAGTTTTCCTTTGTCTTTTGGTTTGAAGTTTCTGATCTGAACGCTCGCACCCTAGAGGTTTGAGACCATTGGATTTATTCCTTCGGTTCTCGACCTCTCAGGCGTGCAGACGAGTAGAATAAATTTTCTGTTCAACGATGAGATAAAAATCTACAGGAGATCTCTAACAATATAGTTTTGAAATATCAAAAAAGATTCGACCGGCTGCTGAAGGTATTGTGTGGTGAAAAATGATGATCCGTTTCTGGGTCTCTACAGAAGGACGGTGTGTGGGTGAAATAAAATGTGAACGACGGTGTAATCACTTATTTCAAGAAGGTGAACAGCGTGATAATGAAAATATGAACGAAAAACTAGTGTTCATTCAGCAAACTGATCGACAGTGAATATCTGCGCTTTCATCAACCATGCTGTTTATCTCCACAAGCGCTAACTCAGCGGCAGCCAATTTTTTTTGTGAAGTGAAAAATTTAAGAATTTAATCATCAAAACCAGCTCATGAAGTGAGCTGCAGTAAAAAAATGTTTATTTTCACCAAGCTTTTCAAATTTCGCTTCTTGTCAAGTCAAGGACACTAGCTCAACACGGCAGCAGCAAATTGTCTTGTTGGTAAAGTGAAATTTAGCCCAGTTTGATACGATAATGCATAATCGCGATAGAGATCTCTGATTTTTCCATTGTCTCTAATTTACTTATTTTCGTGTTATCTAATTCAAATTTAAAAACCTACAGTACAAATATAATTTTTTTTGTTTTTGTGATGTGTATTGTATATTTTTATTTCTGTTTTCCTGTGTTGGTTATGTGCAATCAGCATAATTTATTTTTTCAATATTCTTAACTTAAAGTTGGCAGTATATATATCTAAAAAATTGTTAATAAAAATACTCAATTTAAATGATTCATTTTCATTTTATCATTCTATTAGTTAGTCAACGCAATGTATTACTTTTGTTTTCAGCTATACTTTCACTATTGGCTAATTTTTTCTAGGTGATCTAGAAAGGTAGGTGATTTAATTAAGTGTAAGTGAAAATTGTATTTTATTTGTATTTCAAAATTCTTTGCACCATAATTATATTTAGGTTTTAACATATATAAATTTTAACATTATATATCTTCAGAGCAATGTAATTAACTTTTCAAGAAATTCGCTTTAAAGTAGGAAAAAATAGCTTAAAAAGTGTTTAATCGGCCCAGTTAACACTTAGGAAGAGGGAAACTTAAAAATACATTTTCCTCGAGTTAACATACATCCAAATTTTCATTCAAGAATTTCACTTACGTACTAGTTTAGATAAGTTGGACATGTTAATAGGTGCCTGCACAATACATTCACTTTTTTCTTTTCTGGTGTATATATATTGTCTAGATCGAGCACAGTTACAGTTTCTCTTTTTATTTGAGCTTGTATCTAATTCGTTTCCCGCACACAATGTGTTAACAAAAATGGTTGTCCAGTTTGTACCACCAAGTTCTTTGAGCACAATTAAGACAAAATTATTTTTTGATTCTGAAATTCACGCCAGCACAAAATGTATGAACCAAATCGTGACATTTTATGCACTGTCTCAATTCCTTTTCTTCTTATGTTTCTTCATTTACGATGCAAAACTACGTAACCTTATAATTTATTGCGATCGGTTAATTGAAAAAAATTCACTTCTGGCAGGAAACATGCTCTTTTAGGTAAGTAGTGATAAAATAAGAGTTCACGGACACCGGGGGCAGGGGGAGCCATCAATTACTTCTTAGATAAGGAATTAAATATTTCTTATCTTTCTTTCGAACTTTGAAAATTTTTTTAAAAAATTATCTAGACACATTAAATTAAACATTTGCAAAAGCGAAATAACATTTTGAAGCGGTTTAGGAATTTTATACGTCGAATTTAATGTGTCTAGATAATTTGTTTTAATTAAAAAGTTTTATAAGTATCAAAAATTTGTTAACTTGATGTTACTTATTAACTTATGAACATTTTTATTTAACCCATGGTGATAGACGATCCACAACCGGGTTCCTATCATGCCCCACTCGAATCAGTGTCATCTCATCGCTCAACACACGATCACGTAAGTACAAACCAATTTCTAAAGAGTTGAATTAAGCTGCTTCTTAAGCGCGCTTGTCATGATAATGAAAACATCTTTTAAAGTGAAATAATTAAATCCTATTCTTAATGATATAAGAACGGAACAGATGTGAATAATAATAATAATAATTAACGATTTTTAAGTGAAATAGATCTGAATAATAATGAATGATTTTCAAGTGAAACAGATCTGAATAATTATGAATGATTTTTACGTGAGATAGATCTATGATATTACAGTGAAGAAAAAGATATATAAACCCTATTCTTAATGATAGTTTGTATATGAAATTTATGAATTGTGTTATTAATTTCTCTTTTTTATAGGTGCGTGATGTCTGCAAAAAGACTTTCACCCGGAAGGATCATCTGAAACGGCACATGAAGAAACATGGAGGCCATACGAATCATGTACACTCGTGAGAAGAAGACATTTTCCTGCGAACACTGTGACCAAGTCTTTCCTCGCATATCGGATCTTCTCCGACTTAAAAGAACGGATCATTCAGCACCGCCAGCTCCTAGGGTTGCAAGACCTCCTACCCGGAAATCTGGTCGAAACGCTCTGGGTGCCTATTCCTCTCACTTCATGATGCCAAATTCGGATGCAGCCTTAGATTTACTTCTATTTTTGGAAGACATTCGGCAGGAAATGCATGACATCATCCTGCCTGAATTGGAAGAAAAAAGGTCCATCAAATGTTATTACGTCTCGAAGATTCGTTTCAGCATGGAGACCCCCGTCGGAGATGCGGAGTATTGCTCACCTTACTTCCGCAACAAGGTTGTCATAGAGTTAGATATATCTATGATTGCTGAACACATCGAGCAGGCCTTTGATAAAGTCAAATTATCGCTCAACGATTTTCTTAAAAATGGATCCGTTTGGGTGTTCGACTCTGTCATCTCTCATATGGAGATCAAGACCGCAACCTATCATCTTCTGGCCCCCAGAAGCTACATTCCCCTTCCGTCCAAGTTAGCTGCGAAGAAAGCTCTGATCAACATAAAAAATGTTGATAAAAAATGTTTGGTATGGTGTGTGTTGGCTGCCCTTTATCTCGTTGAACTCTATCCTGAGAGAGTGTCCCACTACCTGCCGTTGCAACAGGAACTGCGTTTGGGAAATGTCACATGCCTTGTCCAATCCTGTAAAGACCCCACGATTGAAAAGTTGAACAACCTGCGCATCAATGTGTTTGGATATGAAGACGAGGAAGTATTTCCTCTATACATTTCCAAGAGAGAGGACAATCGCGCCATTAATCTTTTGTATATCACTCAAGGGGATGGCAAGCATTATTGATTGATTAGAAATATGAGTCGACTGCTCGCTAATCTCACAAAGCATAACGGTGAAACATTTTACTGCTATTCCTGCTTGGATCATTTTACAAAAGAATCTTTATTAACAGACCATTTGCCATATTGTAATGAACATACCCCTCAGCATATCATCATGCCAGAGACCGGGGAAGAGGGTGTGCTGGAATTTAAACAGCACAAGTTTTCCCAGCCTGTTCTCTATGTCATTTATGCAAATTCTGAAGCGCTCGTCGAACAGTTGCAGAATATTCCAGGCAAGACTATTTCACACATGCCCTATGGCTATGCCTATCCGATAATAGGACCGATAGACGGTGACACCTGTCTCCGTGTATGGCGGAAGTGATGTGGGGAATCATTTCATCACATCCATCATCAGGGAGAAGGACATTCTAGCTTCAAAACTTCGAACCATCCCCTCTATACACATGTCATCTCGAGACCTGTAAAATTTTAAAAAAGCCACACATTGCAATCTGTGCAAGAAATGCTGGGGAAAGACAGGGTGAGATACCACAACCACCTCTCAGGAAAATATCGACAAGCTCTGCATAACCAATGCAACCTGCAACTGAAACAGCGGAAGATGATTCCAAGCATTTCCCACAACCTGAGGAATTACAATGGCCATCTCATCATGCAGGGCCTTGGAAAACTTCCAGACCATGAAATAAGTGTGATTCCCAACACCATGGAAAAGTACATTTCGTTTTCCATTAGACGAAGAAGAAATCCTATCACATTGAAAATCGTTGACAATTTCCAGTTTCTCAATTCTTCACTCAAGAAATTGGTCGAAAATTTGGATAAATCCAAGTTTTCCACTATGCAAAGCTGTATTTCTTGTATTATCTTGTATAATGTGATTGTTCATGACTGTAACGTATTTCTCTAAAACCTTAACTGAAACAATTAAATTTCATATAACTGAAATAATATGATTGGCCATAATATATAATTAAAGTCTTAATTTAACTGAAATAATGAGAATGTTTATAATAAATCTATAATATAAAACAAAAAATACATATATCTGTCGGTCTGTCGGTCGGTCACAAGAGCTCCTCCTAAAGGGTGAATCATAGTGGCATGAAATCTGGACACGACATTCTAGAGCACATTTCTAGGTCAACGGTGCTATTTTCAGCTTTCAGAGTTAATTAGTTCATAAGATATTTAATTAAATATCGAAAATTAGCCACTGCTAATCCTAATACTTAGACGTTTTTTGCCAATAACTTCGGAAATATTTATTAGACAACAATTATTTTATGCCATTTAAGAACTGAAAATTATCTTTTAAATGTCATTAATTCCATTGCGATGAAGTGTTTTTCTGATTGTTGTAAAGGTTTAAAAATATATTTTTAACGCAATATCTAACTAAACTTTTTATTCTTATAGAAATAAATTTAAGCCAAATTACTGTTTCAATCGCGGGCCTTTGCCAGCATTAAAGTTAATATAAGAAAGTATTGCTTTCTTTGAGAATACACAACAAAGTAGACTTTTTCACATCCGGTTTTTTCCTGATGTCATAGAATTTACAGCTTTTAATACGGTTACACAGTGATGAATGACTTTATTGTATTATTCTCTCGATGTTTGTTTAATTTTCACAAATTTTTAACTGATCCTAACGAGTGTGTGCTAAGCCTTCAAGGCTACATAGTCCGGTTCCAATCGTAGGAAGAGGAAAAGGGAGGGGGAAAAAGATAATCTAACGTTTTATCTGTCGCGAGAACTCCTCCTAACGGTGAATAGTCTTGGCGTGAAATTTTCACGTGCCATTCTAGGGTCCGTTCTTAAATTAATTCTACTCTTGCTAAAAACTACTTCCTAAAATATTTAATTAAATAACGAAAATTAATCCAATTTTCGGCTTTTATCTCAGCTTTTCGCCAATAATTTCAGAAAAATATATTACACGTTGATTATTTACATACCATTTTAGAGAGCAGAAATTTTTTTTTGATGATTTCAAATTAAATATTATGCGTTCTTTTTCTTAATTCAATAAACATTTCAAATTTTTTTCGTACAGAATTTGTAACAATGCTTTCTGTTATTGTAATTAAATTCAAACCATTGATCGTTTTAACAAATCCTTCAATCCTGTATTTTTGCAATTTTAAAACTTATCATAAAAATGTTGTTTTCTTTGAATGTTAACAGAAAGGCAGAGATTTTATTTAGCTTTTATTTCAAAGCATATATCTCTTTCAATACATTTGCGCCACAACCACAATGAGGTTAGTTACTCTCTTCCCGCGATGCTTCATTTAATTTTACAAATTTAGCTAATTAAAAAAGCTTAGCTGACGCATTAAAATGATCGAGAGTATGATGTATGTTTCGCTTGGTACCGCCAGGCAATTCGGATTGAAAAAATGCATGCTGGGAATGTTAAATTAGTCTTCCAGGTAGTACGTTTCGCCAACGAAAATATTGTTTTGAACTCGTCAAAAAATTAATTAAAATTAGAAGAAAAATGTATCTTAACCATTTTTGATTTATGTCAGGGAGAAATGTTCTATTTACTACCCAAAAAATTTTAAAAAGTTACAGGAACTGCAATAATTTTAGTTGTAATTTTTTAATTCTGTCAGGAAAACTGACTATTTTTTAATTCAGTAAATTACGTTAGACGTTACAAAAACGTCATGAAAACGACAATTCTTTTCTCTATCTGATGGTGCATCGATTCATTTTTTACGATCATCATTTCTCATGGATTAGCCAAAAACGACTTAAAAATCCCCCAAAACAATACAAAATATTAAATAAAAATCTTTCTAGATTCAATTTTAAAATTCCTGCTTCTAGGTGCATGGAATCACCATTAGGACTACCTGTGTGCCCACGTTCAAGGCTGTAATTGCTATATTTTTCGTCTGAACATCGCAGGCAATGACAATGTGTACGGGAGTCGGTAGACACCTGCTACTGGACTCTTCTCCTCCTACAATTAGTGTATTATCAAGCCCAAAAAAAGTATCCGCTTCCCAGGAACAGTCCTGTATTTGAAACATTCTAGTTCCTTACTTTAACCGAATTATGCCTTCAAATTAATGTAATACATCTCGATTTCCTATGTTTGAGGGAGTTGGTAGACATCCGCTGCTGGCTTCTTCTCCTCTTATAAGCAGTACACTATCAATTCCAGAAACATTTGGTTCCCATGCACCGTCTTGTATTTAAAACATTGTAGTTCCTAGTTTAAGAGGAGTTGGAACCCTTATTCCGAAAATGTGTTAAATTGGCTACTTCGATGTACCTCTTCTCAAAATCTGTTATAGATTCATGTTTCAAAATTTTCATACAAGTAAAGTACACATTATACTGAAATGAGATTTTGGTTAATTTCTAATTTTTTATATATTTACAAAATATTTAATTAGTCATAGTGAAATTGTACACTATTTTGACACAAAAAAAATTGTAAAAAAGTAATTGAGTGTTTTTTAAAAAGCTCATTTCAGTATAATGAGAAAGGTGCACTTTACTTGTATAAAAAGTTTCAAATATGAATCTAAGACAGATTTTGAGAAAAGGTAAATCGAAGTGGCCAATTTGACATTTTCGGACTTAGGGTTACAACTCCCCTTAACTGAATCATGCCTTCAAAGAAAAGTCTTAGATCTCGATTTCCTATGTTTACAAATGGTAAAGCATGCATTGAAGGCATCATATGTACATCAAACCATCTGTGAAATTAAAGAGTAGCAAGTTCTTTTGAACTGCAAGCAAATATTGTGGAAACATCCGGTTAATTATTTAATTCAGCTTTTAGAATCTCACCATTTACGGAAATGAAATCATTTACACAAAATTTTATGAAAAATGTGAATTTGAATGAGTCATCCAATTATTTTATACATATTTATAATACTTACGTTCGAACAAAATTGATTTTCCTTTTAAGTTATTTTTCAACGATAACAAATGTTTGAAATTACATTAAAGAAAATCAATTTCATGAGTGTGTGTTCTTAACTAAATAAACAGTCACAGAAATGTCGTACTTAAAACAAAATGTGCTTGTTTGTATCTTGCTCAATAATGAAGGAAATAACATTAATACGAAATTTTATGATGCATAAAATTTTTATTCGAATCATGTACAGTATAAAAATGGTCTGAAAAGTATTGTGTCCATCAGCCTAAATCAGTTCATGATGGAAAGCAAATTGAGCATAGCGGTTTTGTGCTTCTTAGGTTTGTTTGTCAGTGTTCAGGGGTTGTCACTTGATCCAGAAAACTTGCAAAATACGAGAAATGCTGGAATTACGCTACCTGCCTTTCAGGTAAGAATATGAAATTTTAAAGAAACTGCATGAATAAAGTAATGGAAAAATTATTGCTTAAAAAAGAAATCAGATCTCTAATCTATTACTATCTAATCATCAATATTTTCATGGGATTTTTTGTTATTATTCATTGCCCGAATGGAAAACAGATCGTAGAGTTGCATGCAATTTATTCCATATTTTAATAGAATATATTATTATTTCTTATTGTTAAAAGCCCAAGCAGGACGCAGTATTGTTTGCAATTTATTCCATAATATTTTTAATATAAGTCTTATACTCAGTTATTAATAAAATTAAAATTAGTTTGCAATTTATTGATTCATTTTATTTTTCTTACCTGACACAATTGATGAATGTTGCAATTGTTAAACCTTCCTTTTCAATCTTGAAAACGAAAAAAATAATTAGAATCGTTGTGCAATTCCCAAAATTTGCACATGTTATATTTCTATTCAGGGAAAACTAGCAACTTTTTGGTTGTATCTGCTCCAAATGATCCAAGGAAACAATTCTAGTTACACAAGGACGAAGTTTTAGACGAAAAATTTAATAAATAATACATTATATTATTTAGCGTATTGCAAACACATAGGAAAAGTAAGTGTTATACTAATCACAATTACATTATACATATTCTTTTATAAATATTTAGTATTTAGTTTTCCTATTAATAAACAACTAAGATATCAAATTCTACTGTAAGTATAGGACATATTATTAAAAATTAATAATGCAAGAATTTTTTGATTTACTA
>BGPR01001207.1:0-30445 GCA_013235015.1 Araneus ventricosus | reverse complement strand
TGTATTTTATATTAGTAGTTTTTTTATATCCGTGACTTCACTTTATTTACTCGTCAGCATATTATTCTATGAATTTAAAATTAATTTACTAAATTTTAAGGATTAAAAACAATGCCATTATATATATATATTACTAATTTCTGATGTCGCAATAAATAAAAGTTTTTATATTGCTTCTTGATTCAGTACTCCGTAAAAGGTAGAAAATTGAGAAACAATCACAAATATAAACAGTGTTTAACTGGATTAATCCGTTTTGTATGCACATAAATACTTATTATATGGATAGTCGCATAATAATCTGTATTCTATAAAACCGCTTGTAATAATTAATACATATGAAGAATTAGAAATAACCTTCTTATCCCCTGAATAATGTTTTAAATTAACTAATACTACAAACCTTTTTCACTGAAACTTGTACTATATGCTTGTTTAAAGCACGAGTTAATAATTCTCAAAATAAAGTTTACGTTTAGACTAAATGTTAGAAGAAATAACGTATACATATACCGTTATTTAGCACGCAAGATATTATCTTTTATTATAATAAACAGAAAATTAATTCACCTAGATTAACAAAATTTGAAACTTTGATACTATAGTACCGGTCATAGAGCATCCCGTGGCCAAATTTTCAAAATTAAATTAAATTCTTTATTTATAACTTTTTATCGAAAAGAAAGGTATATTAGAGTTTAGACATGGCATTAGAGTTTTTTCAGCATATTTAAACGAAAATTGGACACTTATCTACAATTAGGGTTGCGTTTAGGAGTTACCGTATTCAGAAACACGAAGTGTAAAACGAGGAGATATATCAAAATTCGAATTTACAATCAATGATTACAATACTTTCTCTTTGTATACTACGTATACGAGAAGGTAAAAACAATCAACATATTTTCAATCAATTTTACGAAAATGGGCCTTGGTACGAAGTACAAAATTGTTGAATTATTTTCTACAGATAGTTTTAAACAAACTTGGTAAAATCGAAAGAATAAGGAGGAAAACCTACCACATATTCGAAATTAGTCAGGTTCCCTTTTCTGCTATTCAAAAACAGTTTTGGGCCTTTTCGTACAAAATATAAAGGGAATTTTATAAGCATAAAAATGACACTTTATTCTTTATAAAAAATTTAAAAAAATAAATTATATATCTAATTCAAGTATACCATACTACTTGGAAAATAAATATCTTGTTTACAGTTTTATAATTATCCATTAAAGTGCAGAATGAAAATAAAAACGTGTAGATAAATCTGAATTATATAAAAAAAATAATACTTTATAAATTACAGCACACGCACACACATCCAAGATATTGCTATAAAACACATTATATAGTATGTGATGGTGGAATTTCGAAATAATTCAATGCCTGAGACTGCTATTATTTTTGGAAGAACTGTCTTTAAGCTTGTTAATATCGGATGTATCAAAGGTTTTTAACACATAATAGTGGATTCTTGTCTCATAGCATTTATTAAAATTCACCTCAGAATTGGTATAAGATTTACCAAAAGCACTGGAATTTAAGCATTTAGATTTGATCTCATATTGAAGAATGCTTAATAGCAAATCAGCAAAACTGTAATGGTTCAAGGAAACAATGCATAAATACAGTATCTGAAGTAAAAATTAATATTTTCTTAGAAATAGTTTTGGGTTCTAGGAAGAAATAAAAAATTTTCAATGATAATTGAAATAATCTCTACACAATTGAGCTGCAGATAATATCAGACTCTCAATAGGATTAGTATCAGTAGTATACAACGATGTTCCCCGATACAGTGCTTTTAACAGATGGTTATGTCTATTTGCACGTGAAAAACATGTGACGTAAACAGATAGAGAATCGGTTTGAGAAAGGTCGTAGAAGAGGACTGGTATATGCAGTGGCGATTTTTCGCACAGGTGTTAGAGGTGCTCGTCTCGTGCATCTACAGGGGCCTCTAAACCTATTCGATCTATAACGTAATACTAAGCCGAAGATGAATTTTCGACATTGATTAGGGGGAGGAGGCCTCAAAGCAATTTTGCGCCTGTGTCTCCATACAGACAAAATTCGCCACTTGGTATATGATGATTGATTCACTGAAGAAATACTTCTGACAAAATTCCCGCGCTCTTTAAGTTTAGTAAAAATTATTAAAATGGTATCATTGGTAAAAATTGTTAATTGACGACAAAATAGTGACACTTCATAGATGTTTTGGCCGTTCTCGGTGAGGAATTCAAAAAATTTTGGGGGCCGTTTCGTATCGCACCGTTCTTTTCGAAAATGTAAAGCAAATTTAATAAGCTAAAAACTGACCCTTTACTCTTCAAATAAGTAAAATAAAATAAAAAAATGTCAAAACACATAGAAAATAAATATTTTATTTACAGTTGAAATATTATTTATTAAAGTTCAGAATGAAGAAAATGGAACAGATAAATCATAATTTCATAAAAAAAAATTACACCTTACAAATTACAGCATGCACACATAAGATGTGATAAAGCACATGATCTGGCATGTGACGGTAATACTTTGAAATAATCCAAAGCCATAGACTGCTATTATTACTGGAAGAACAGTCTTCAAAGTTGTTATTAGTGGATCTGAATGTATCAAAGGTTTCTAACATATATTAGTGGATTTCTTTTCTCAGAGCATTAATGAAAATTTAACTTGCAGTTGGCATAGCATTTACCAAAAGCAATTCAATTTAGCTATATAGATTTAATCATTTATAGAAGAATGCTTAATAACACATCAGGAAAAAAATTGTGCTTAAAGGAACTAATGCGCAAATACAGTATTCGTATAATATTTTCTGAGAAATATTTTTGTCTTCTTTTATTTTTAGCAAGAAATAAACATTTTCATTGATTATTGAAATAAACGTAAGAGAGTTAGGCTGCAGATATTATCAGTCTCAAAATAAGATTATTAAAAGTCTGATAAGATCACGCACCCAAACATTAAATTTAGTCGATAACGTTTTCATCTAAACTATATTTTCCCCTGAATTTAACAAAAAGAAAATATTTTACAATGTAAAAAATAAAATGTTCTTCGACTTTCTTTAACTTTTATTTCCATGTACTTTATTTTTTCAGTTCAGAGTGACCTAAAAATAAATTTCCGACTAATAATTATTTAATAAAATAATAATTATTTTTCGGAATGAATTTTTTCATTGTAATTTTTATGAATTTAAAAGATATTTTTCTAAATAGTGTAATAATGAAGTTAAAATCTGTTCTAGTCTAAAAAAATTACACTTAAACCTGAAAATTAATTTTTTTAATAAAAATCAAATCTATAAAATGAAATAATCTTTGTAAAACTGAAATTTTCGATTTGATCTGAAAGATAAAACAATAAAAATAATGCATCATTTTCATATACCTTAAAATTTGCTCTATTTTTTGACAAAAATTTAATTTTACTCTATTTTTATAAAGGAAAAGTGAGTAGATGGAGATTATTAATATGAAAGAAGTTTACATTTATATCACAAAACTAATTGAACGTGGGTAAAATGTGTTGATTCAAGAACACTGTTAAAGTATATATAAATAGCAGATTTTCTTAGCAGCCCCTAGGCTTTCAATTTTTTTATGCTTGAATGCGGTATTGGAGCGAAATCTATTTTACTTAAACCACAATATCTATTTTACGTAACCATTCGATATGGATCTTTGAAGCATTGAGGCATTGAAAAAAAATCTTATATCACATAAATTGTATTAAAAGAATAGCACTTGAAACATAATACAGCATCAAACCAGGCTGACATTAAACCGAACTAATCCGGAATGCGATTCTAAATTCCGACACACACAATGCAAAAAAAAGAAAAAAAAATCCGACACTGCAATTCTTCCGGAAAGATGCAAATAGCATTAAAATTCCCCACACCACAAGGGAGAGTGGGGTTTCGGATCCTGTGACTTCCCTAATTTGCAGTAAGTACATCCTTATCAGTCTTCATTGTGCTGACCGTTCCTCTCCCCAGATAATCAGTCAAGATGTCAAACCAAGAAAGGGGGTAAGAAATTCGGAAAAGTACGTGTGTTACAATTTAGAGACAGTTCACAATGAACGTAAAATTCAGTGCAAACCGATTTCGGGGTGGTTTCGACCACACGTTGAAATGCGTGTTTTACGCTTTTGGGGTAGTCCAAGGTCAACGTAGAAATACGTGTGAAACACTCAGAGGGTTAAGATGGTATGTAAATAATCTACGTGCAATATATCTTTCTGAAATTTTTGCCGAAAAACTGAGATAAAGCGCCAAAAATTGGCTTAATTTTCGTTATTTAATTAAATATCTTCCGAAATCATTTTGTTTCAAAGAGTAGAATTAATCTAACGAACTCCAGAATGGCATGTGCAAATTTCATGTCAAGACTATTCACCGTTTAGGAGGAGTTCCCGCGATAGAGAGAATCTTAGAACATCTTTTTCCCCCTCCCATTTTCCTCCTCCTACTATAGGAACCGGACTAAGTAGTCTTGTAGGCTAGCAGACACACATTAGGATTACTTAAAAATTTGTGAAAATTAAACAAAACAACGAGAGAATAATAAACTAACGTCATTGTATCACTGTGTAACCGTATCAAAAACTGTAAATGCAACAACATCAGGAAACCGGAAGTGAAAAGTCTCCTTTGTTGTTTATGGTAAAATAAAGCAATATTTTCTTATATTAACTTTAACGTTGAGATAAGCCCGCGCGCGAAACAGTAATTTGACTTGAATTTATTTCTACAGGAATAAAAAATATTGTTAGAAATTGCGTTAAAACTATATTTTTAAACCTTAATAACAATCAGAACACACACTTCATCGCAATGGAATTAATAGCATTAAAAAGATAATTTTTGCTCTATAAAATGGCATAAAAATAACGCTGCGCTGCAAAAAAAATTTGAGCCCTTAATTGACTTGTGTAATTTCAGGTAAATGACCTGATTGAATTGAATATGACTATTTTGCCGATTACTGCCAGATACCTCATTATCATTGTCCAGCACGACATAAGATAATTGATTTGGAGGGGGAAAAAACTATTTTAACCGTTAAATATCTTCTGAGGGGCTGCAGAGGTGAAAAGTTCTAAAATATGAACATTTGTAGCAAGGGGGGGGATTTGGGAGGGATTTGTTCCCTTAAATTTTAAAAAAATCAATAAAAATTACCGGTTTTTCTGGTTTATTTTCGCAATTTTTTCACTTATTTTCTACATATTCCAGCTTCCAGCCACCCCTTTTCCTCAACCAAACACCCCACATAATAAAAATATATTGCAACGATTTTGGCTGAAAAGGGGTAAGGGGGAGAGGTCCCGAAGCCCTCACAAGAAAGTTTGGAAGATTCACTGTACAACGTTGCCGCTCTTTATTTTTATCACTGTTATGTAATTTTATGGCCATGAATTTGATTTGGAGGGTGGAAAGGATTATTTTAACACAAAAATTAAAAAATAAAAATAAAATATATAATAAATAATAATAATAATAGATAATATAATATAAAATATAATAAATGTAATTTATAATATAGTGCGTTGAATCTTTAGAAAGTTGTCTAATCTGGGGGCCCACAAAAATTCCTTCCTTGATTTTAGACTCACTAAGACGAGGAAATTTAGTTTTCAAAAAGTTAAATCCATCACCTGTTTTATCCATTGCTTTCATAAACTGTTTGCTTAATCCGAGTTTGATGTGCAAAAGCGACAACGTTGTACAGTGAAACTTCCAAACTTTATTTTTATACATTAATTTTATTTATTATATATTATATTTTTATTTTTAAATTTAAGTGTTAAAATAATCCTTTCCACCCTCCAAATAAAATTCATAGCCGTAAAATTACATAACAGTGATAAAAATAAAGAGCGGCAGCGTTGTACAGTGAATCTTCCAAACTTTCTTGTGAGGGCTTCGGGACCTCTCCCCCTTACCCGTTTTTAGCCAAAATTGTTGCTATATATTTTTATTATATGGGGCGTTTGGGTGAGGAAAAGGGGGGGCTGAAAGCTGGAATATGTAGAAAATAAGTGAAAAAAATTGCGAAAACAAACCAGAAAAATCGGTCATTTTTATTGAATTTTTTTAAATTTAAGGGGGAAAATCCCTCCCAAATCCCCCCCTTGTTACAAATGTTCATATTTTAGAACTTTTCACCTCTGTAGCCTCTCAGAAGACATTTAACGGTTAAAATAATCGTTTTCCCCCTCCAAATCAAATTAATGGCCATAAAATTACCGGACAGTGATAAAAATAGGGGGGGGGGGCGTCCCGAGGAACCGGGGGGTGATGAGGCAAAATGGGAGTCATATTCGGATTCAGGGGGTCATTTTACATGAGAATTTGCAGAAATAGTGTCGGGGCCGATTTTCATGCAGCGCAGTGTAATTGTTGTCTAATAAGTATTTGAGAAGTTATTGGCAAAAAACGTCTAAGCATTGCGCTTAAAAGCGACTAATTTTCGTTATTTAATCAAATATCTTAAGAACTAATTATCTCTGAAATTTGAAGTCGTTCTTCTAAATGCCCTCGTGGCCGAAACTTCACTATAAAATATGAGTTCAAGTATATTCTTTACGTAGTTTAAGCTCAGGGGTAGTTCCAACAGTTCTCTGGGGAATTGCGAGAAAATGTCTAATTTCGAAAGTGTCCAGATACTTTTGATATATAATGTATTTATTTTTCTATTTTTATTTCTCTAATTTTTATTTCTTTTTTTATTCAACTGCTTAAAGAACCAGCCATTCTAATTCCAAGTAGAGAGGTATGGAGTGGCGTTCTCTTATGAATTGTAATTTATATTTTAATTTTTTCTTTTCGAACAGTATATCTGCTCTCCCTCCAATATAATTTTTCTAATAAGTTAGCGCATTTGATTTTCACCTTCCTATTCCTAATTAATCTGGCTCTCCTCTAATCTCCCTACACTTAAAAATAACATCGAATCGATGTTTTTTTTCTCCTCTCCTGATCTATCATTCCGTAAGTAATGGGAAAATTTTTCTCAATGAAGCAACAATAGCACAATAGAAAAATGACAATGTCATAATAACAAAGTAATAATAGATAGCTATTCAGGCGGTCGGAATGGACAATATAAATCTCATTCCTCAACTACAGTAAAACTTCTCTAAGCTGTCACCTCTTTGAATGGCAATAATTGCTTGACAGAGAATTTTTGACTCCTATGCATAATATTGATATAACCTTTAATGGCTACTCAAAGCCCTCTGAGCGACCAGGTTGGTCACCCGTTCAGTGAAGTGTATTCGTTCCTCTCTCTGACTCTTTAGTAAGAAAAAAGGGGGAAAGAAAGAACAAAATAAAAATAGATATACTCATGAACGATATCGGAAATCAGATCAAAATTTATCTTTCCTTTTCCAGTGTTAAGAGAAAAGTAAACATTGGCCTCTATAGAGAGTTGGGCATTCTCTGTCTTCCAGGTGTTGATTCGGACTTTAACAAAGAAATTGATGATATGGGTTGTGACCAAAAGCAAAAAAAATCTTCAGCTCAACACACTTTAGTAAAAACAGATGATATTATTTCTGATTTCTCAACAATTACCAAAAAAACAATTAGGGAATTTCTTTCCAATTTAAAAAAAAAGCAGAAAAATTTATCTTTAAAAAAGCTAAAAGATCAACGCAAATGACAATTGTATCTTTCTTTGCAAAAGAAATTAGAAAATCTCGAAGTACTTTTTTACTGTAGATGATTTTTAAAATTCGCTTCAGCAGAAATAACATTTTTTAAAAAAAGATTTTTTACTTCCAGACATGAAACCCCTTTAGATCGGCCAACTTTCCTGCCCGCTGGTAGAGAGGTTTCCCTGTACTTTTAAAGAGGAGAAAGCACTTTCTTGTTATACCATCAGGAACATCTTTAGAGCCGCGAACCCTATGATCGGAAAATTTCCTTTGTAACGAAGATAAGTAGGATATAGGTAGATAGGTAGGTTTCACCATACCTAGAAAGAAGAGAAAGCTTTTATTTTTAAAACTCCAGGAACCCCTTTTTAAAAGTTGTTTTGAGATTCTACTTACCCCTAATTCAATGAAGTGAAATGAAGTCATTTATTATTTCAGGAATTGAAAACGATCTAGTCATTTAGTCCATTAAGGATAATTACAATTACAGAAGCAAAAACTTTTACAATGGAATGGAGGAAAACTGCAAAATTGATGATGCCGAAAAAGTAAGCTTTCGTAATTCATGCTAAAGAATAAACTTTTTAAATTCATGTTTAAAGTAGACATTTAAATTTATAATATATATATATATATATATATATAATAAAGGAGAATGTGTGTCTATCTCTATGTGTGTTGGCCCTCTACACGTCAGACCCCTGAACATATACCTACGTAATTTCGAATGTGCACGTCAAAGCCATTTTTTGAAGTTTTAATTAACTGAAATGTAAGCGAAATTTTGGCTTTTTTCCTTAATAACTTCAGAAAGTATTAAGGTATCCGACTGGTTTAAAATCGTCGATTTTGATGAAATTATCAGAAAGCTTTTTATGACTTAATTTTGTAGCCTGTTTAACCAGAGTTCTAAAACTGTCTTACTTTTTACTCTACGTGAATTACAAATGGAGTTACAGCTGTTTTATTACCTAACTGTAAGCATTATTTGATGTTGCATGGAAACTTTAAATGTGTTTTCTGACAAATGATATTTTTCAGGGAAACTGTCGACTTACATCTTTAAAGTACGAAAATCATTTTCTCTCCATTTGGAAATACCAAATATTGCCTTTCCAAAGATATCATTTAAGTAGCTGTACAATAGTTTCTCTAATTTTAATAAACTTAAAAAAAATTTTGCATAATTTACAACAATACTTTTCATTGTCGCAACGGAATTCAAATCAATTTCATTGTTTGAAAAACAATTTAATTACATGTTTCTCTTTCATTGTTGAAAGCTGAGAAAATATTCTTACATATTTTGCTTTCATAGTTTATATCATCAGAATTTTAGCGGGATCTGTAAACCAAGCACTCTGATATATTACGTATAATATGAAATACATCCAGTAAGCTGAATGATGATGTTTGCTCTGTTTTCATTTTTTTATCAGCATGTTTTCATTCAGCTAACATGTCGCTGAACATAATATGGGACGTGTGTTTGAATCAAATGTATATTTTGTTATTCTTTTCCGTGTTGAAATCAAATCCATAATTTCAATAACGAATACGAAAGTGAAGTTGGCGCCGACAATTTACAATTGGATGTTACATAGCAAGGAGAGTTACTTGACATTATGGAAATTTCTTTAGACAATGAATAGAAGATGTGAAAGGCTACTAAAAGAACACCTCTTAAATGCCTATTACAATTTTAAATTTAAAACTGCTTTGTTAATTTAACCATAAATATCAAATTATGCATAAGAGATTCAAATGAAATTATATTCCCGGCATTTTTAATATGGAAATCAAATGCATATTTTGTAAGAAGAATATGAAAGTGAAGATGGTTCCGACAACACACAATTAGATGTGGCATGATATGGTCGAGGACAATGAATAGAAAAGGTGGAGGCCATTAAAAGAATATGGGCTAAATATCTATCACAATCTGAAGTTGAAAATTCCGTTTTTAAGGGAACCATAAATATCAAATAATGCTTAAGAGATTCAGGTGAAATTATATTCCCGACGAACAGACTGGTCGCCGAAGGCGGCTAGCACTAATAACAAAGGAGAATGTGTGTCTGTGTTGGCATTCTACAGGCCAGACCGCTGGACCTAAAGCTACAAGAATTGGCACGAACATAATTTGGAGAATGGGAATGTGCAAATGGGAGTCTTTTTTTGAAATTTTGATTAATTAAAAATTAACGAAATTTTGGCATCTTTCCTTATTAACTTCCAAACATATTGCAGCAGAAAAATCATATTTACGCCATCTAAAAGTGCAGAAATTAAGTTTTCAATGATATGAATTAAATTGCTGTACAATATTTTATATAATTCTAATAAGTTTTTAAAAATATTTTAGTCATAATTTACAAGAGTACTTTTCATTGTTGGAATCTAATTCAAACGTTTTCATTGTTTAAACAAAAATTTGTTTGAGTGTTTCTCTTCCATTATTTAAAGAAAAGCCAGTATCCTAATGAATTTTCTTTCTTTTTAGGAACATTCCTTATAGGAATTCTACCTATTGCAATGGTTCTCATGACACGACTTCCGGAAAATTTCTGCAAATCTTCACCGTTAAAATGACTCCTAAAACATCAAACCATCCTTTGTTAAAAAGTTTATATGTATATATATAAGATCAGGCTTTAAAAAGAGTGAAATGCAGTCCATTTTGATCATGGAAGAGACAATATTTGCTTAAATCTTTTTTTATTCAGGCATACTTCATAGGTAAATGATTCAATTTTTACGTAGCTCCATGACCAGTATTCAGAAGTTTACTCTCGAGCAGCGCGTTGTTGTTGAAAGCTTACATGCTGGCGTAAAAAAAAAGCAGAAATGAATGCGCAGAACGCTTAAGTACCCAGAAGAGGGAATGTCCCCTTTAGAAACTCGTGATTTGAAAAGAAAGTTGTAGTGCGTTTATTATGATGAAGTAGAAGTAATTAAAATGAGGTGTTTTTAAGATTATTTAGGAAAGTTAAAAAATTAAAAATCACATATTAAAATATCACATATATATATATATATATATATATATATATATATATATATATATATATATATATATATATATTATACCATTAGAAGTTCTCAAATAATACTTTTCACATCATATGCACCTTCTTTTTTTAAATCATCATTTAAAATTAAATATAAAGAAATATAACCTAATAATACTCATACAATGAAAAACAGAAAAATAATAAGATTAAAAACTATTACTATGAAAAAGACAATCCAGATATGGAATTCGAACAATCAAATGCCACTCGACCTTAGGAATCAATTATGTCACATTATTTCGAAATTTATAAGCGCCAACCTTCTGTGAGGGCCAATTGTTGGAAAAAATCAACAATTATAGGAGTAAATCTCCAAAATATTTTAAGAAAAGAGCGAGAAAAATAACTAAATGCTTACTAATTCAAAGTCAGAACAATAAATTCCAAAAGCTAAATACAAAATGCTGTTTCGCATTTATAATGAAAATATTATAACTAAAATATGTTATATATACTATACTGAAATATTATTAATAAATTAAACTATAAATTTATTTTTTAAGAACATTATATTAACCTATTTTATTTTGATTATATCTCTTAAATAATATGTTGCAATTCTTAATATAATCACTTGCAAACTATTTCTAATAATAATAGCGCCATCTACCTATGTATTGATGTACTAAAATCTGAGTTCAAATTATATGAATAATTCAAATTAATGAATTCCAATAGACTATTAATTTAAAGGTGTTAATAATTTTTTGTTAATATAAGCAAGCATGGGATTAATTGGAAATCTATAACTTAAGGCATTTTTAATAAATGTATTTATATATGATCTCTGTTTTTTACTGTCTGTGATTAAAATATTGCTTCTATGTATATAGTTCAGGATGATGCTTCTAAAAATTTGAATACTTATATTGCTATTCCAAAATGGTAGCCTACTTATATTAACAGAAAAGTGTTTCTTTTATCAAAAATTTCCGTACTTAATTTATTGTGAACTATATTGATCTCAAGATCTAGAAAATCTGCAGAAGAAATACCTTCATTAGTTTTAATTAAAGTTAAATACTCTGGATAAAAGTCAATAAGTGGAGTGTATCCTTCTACTCTTGAACAAATAATTAAATCATCAATATACCTATACATGATATAAGAATTGTAATTAATTTCTTTATCATAATAATGTAAGTATAAATTAGCTAGAGCATTACTTGCTGGTCCAACTTGTGGAATATCTTAATTTGTTGGTAAAATTTATTGTCAAATCTAATATACTTATCTATCATATTATATATGCTAAAATCTTCATAAATCTGTAATAAAATTTTCATCACATTTTTGATATCTATATTATTGAATAAATCTTGAAAATCAAAAGTATGCACAGAGTAAACATTAATAACTTTAAAATTCTTTATAATTTCAAAGCTATTATTAATAATCACCGTATTATTCTGTTCTTTTAATTTTTTAATAATCTCTTGCAAATATTTTTGTACACTTTCATTCTTGCTGCTCTAATCGTTATGAAAATAGAGGGTTAAATGTTCTTTTCCTAATATCTCCGGATTATTCATTTTGCCTTAATTCTTTTACAATTGAAAATTGAAAGAAAATTCAAATTAGGCGAATTATCGCCTTATCATAAAGAACAATTTTTGAATTTAAACTTTTTCGATAGCTGCAATTGCTTAGAAGTTATGAGTTCAAGAGTGATTTTCCCTCCTTTTTCCCCTCTCCCCTAACTTAGAATACCTTAAAACATATGCGTATTGCCCCTTGTTTGAAAGCTCTCGTCATTTGCAATCTCTTCCACCCACTTTCATTCTTGCAACTTTATCTTTCTGAAATTAGAGGGCGAAATATTTTTTTCCTTATTAGTAGAGATGCATATAACGCTTTGCCTAAGTTATCTTGTGAACATTATAAGTAGAGAAATTTTGATTATATTTCAACCGGCGATTGATGTGTTGTAAAGACGGTGAAAATCTCGGCCGAGATCGTAGATGGGCTATCCAGCTTAAAGGGGATGGGAATTGTGGGGGTTGAAAATTTCATTTTCCCATAATTCACTTACGATTGAAGAAAGAAAGAAAATTCAAATTAAACGAGTTATTGCCTCATCATAACAAACAACTTTTGTACTGAACCTTTTTTGATACCTACAATTTCTTAGAAGTTATGAGCTAAAAAGTCATTTTCAACCTTCTCATAATGAACAACTTTTATATTGCAAGTTTTTTACAGCTAGAATTGCTTAGAAAATATGAGCTGAAAAGCGATATTCAATCCCTCACAATTTATAATTTCCCTATCACTCCGTTACGATTGAACATAGAAAGAAAGTTTCAATTAGGCGCATATCACTTACTCATACCGCACAACTTTTATACTGAAAGTTTTTTGACAGCTAGAATTGCTTAGAAGTTATGAGCTGAAAAGAGATTTTTATCCCACCCCCCTTCCAATTTAGAGTGCGTTTTAACCTATGCATGTGACACCTTGTTGAAAAGCTTCATAAAAGATCCCATCAGCCGCATTCACTTCCTTTCATACACCAAACAAGCTGATATATCCTGCTTTGCTCCGATCAAAATGTTTTGATGCCTAGTATTTTAATACAAATTCCTTTTCTTATCTGAAACGTTTGTAATTATAAGGAGAATATCAATTGAACTAGACAATTTTTAAAAACAGCCCATAGCTAATTTTCTCCATTAATTATTATTTGTTATATAGGTGTTTCAAATTTTGTTAAAAATTTCTATAGTAAAAGAAAGATTTTAATGAATATTTTGAAATAATTAAAATAAATAGTTAATTATTCAATAATTTAAAGCATGTAAATAAATCAAATCAATAATTGGTCCTGATATAAATTGTTAATAGTCTACTTTTAAAATTTTCTTTTAGCATTCGTTCAGAATTCCGTTAATGTTTTTGGCAACAGTTTTTCGTATTCTTCTTATTCTAAAACGATAAAGACTATTGTTATGGATACTGTATAAAATTAATTTTGGAAAAAAACTTTAAAATGAAAGAAGCAAATTGTATAGAAATTAAATTTTGTCACTGAAAGTTAATTTTTTGAAATTTAATATTGTGTAAAAATAGTTTCGTTACATAATATTTTCCATAGATATCCGCGGAAAAACGCCTGGCTTTATTTTTAATTAACTGAAATTTTAACTAAGTTTCGGGCTTTCAAAAGGTGAGAGTAACTTGTCTTAATTTAAATTTTTTTCCGCGTTAATGATTTGATAAAATCTATTTAAAAAATTTTTAATCGAAAATGGTTTAAATAAATATTGAGTAATTATCGACAGCCAATCGGGATCAAGTGATTCAGAAAGGAAGAACAGAAACAAAACTCATCAATATAGAACTTCAAACAGTCTGAAGTCGCAGAACTCTACTGTGTAGTAGAGTGGGTGGAAAAATTTTTTTTCGAGTATCGATTTCAAATAGGACGCAAAAGATGTGTATTACCATGGTAATCAACGAAAAAATGTTTTTAAAAAATTTACTTTTAATCATCAGTTCGCGCTAAGGGGCCTAAGTTTGGAAAAAATAACAAAAAAAATCAAAATTTAGTTTTACGCTAAAGTTATACAAGCTACAGATTTTAGTTTCTAATAATGTCTAAGTACTTCATTTTAGTTGCCTGTTAGCAGAAAAAGTATATTTAAAAACCATGCACTACATTTTGAGTTCATGCATAAGGCCCAAAATTTTGGAATTTAGTTAAAAAATTGAGGTTTCTACAGTTTAACAAATAAAATCATTGTGGTATTTTAAATTATAAAATGCAATGTTTCTTAATACTTTGTTGATATAAGTGATTACATTAACGTACATTCTATATTGATAAGATTACGTCCATTTCACAATTTTTTTAAGAAATGGCGCATAACTTACCACGAGGCTGCAATTCGAGTTCCATCCTCAGATTACCCAACATTCCTACCAATTAGGGCTTTTTAAATTATGATGATTTAACCAAATGACCAAAGACGTAGTCTTTAATTCAGATTCATTATCAAATTTTTGCATTGAGAATCTTGAGAACATAGTTTCTCCAATGTAATCTTTCTCCTTTTCTTTTGCATCTGTCATGCAATCTTTGCTCCTTTGACAGCACACTTTTTCTGCAGGTTCGTGACTAACTTTACGCAACGTTCAATAATTTGAGTATGACATGGAAAATTTAAAAAAACAAACTCAGGCAGAGATTTATTTGGGAGAACTGACGAAATAGACTCTGTTGTTAAGCCTTTCATCAATGGAGGGGGCTTACAGTTTGTCAAATATATCAGTTCACTTGTAGCTTGTAAAATCAAAATTTAATCACTGAGTCTTAGAAGTTATAACAGTCTTCACCTTCTGATTTTGGGTTCTTGCTGTTAATATCCTCCTGTATCCTGATTCTGGCATATTTTGTCTCTCGTCGATTACCATAGCCAACAACATGTTCTGTGGGTGACAGAAGAACGCGTTTCTCGCAATAACAGGATTGATTATTCTTTTTATATCGTCTGGCAGTTGTCTCCTTGACTGAACAACGTTAAAAATATGTTTCGGACCGTATTTGACAGAAGGATATCTTTTAATGGCAAATCAGACAGAAGCATATGTCTTCATAATGTGGGGGAAACTAGGGGTACTTTACCCCATTTTTACTTTTTCTTATATTTCTCTAATATTTCAATTTTTCATCATTAAAGGATTTGCCTTGAAGAATGAGAAATGTACTTATGCTAAACTGATATTTCATTTAATCGTAAAATAAATATATTTCATGAAATCGCCTAAGGCCAAGTATCTCTAACCTTACGGATACTCGACACAAAACTTGGGATGCTTGACCCTAGGGGTAGGGATATTTGACTCAACATGCAAAGAGTTCTTAAATTCTTTTGATTATTTGTATTTCTTTTTATTATTTGTACGCGAAGTTCAAATATTATGTTAAAACACCATAATTAAAAAAAGATCTTTATTTTCAAATAATATTAATGAATATAATATTAAATATTAAATAATATGTTTTACTATTAAACGCAGTTGTTACTAATAAAATCTAATTAATAAACTAAATTAGTTAAGTCATTAAATTAGATCTACTTAATAAATTAAATTACTTTAAAATTTAATACACAATTCAAATATTGATTTAATTAAATGAAAAAAATTACTCCAATGGAACTAGAAACCTAGCAACCGCATTAGCGAGTTGATGAATTGCCGGTTTTCGAAAATTATAAAAAAAAAATAGCATCAAATTCCAAAAAGCAAAAGATCTAAAAAATGTCGTACAAAATAACAAATTTAGAATCTAAATAGAATTACTCGGTTCTTCTAAAATTTAAAGAAAATAAAAGCAAAAGAATAAAAATATATTTTAGGAGAAAATTCATATGAAGAAAGGAAGACAAACTCAACAGAAATGGCGAAACGTTAAATAAAACCAAACGATGATAAATAGTTCGAGCAAAAGATTTTTATCAAAACAATAAATAAATAAATAAAACTTTCTCAGGCGAGGAAAAAATAGATTAATTAAATTTCAATTATTTTTAAAATTCTTACTAAATAATTATTTGCATTATTCGAAATTGTAATATTAAAAAGAAAATTTATTCATTAAATGATTACTAAAAACAATTTTAAAATAATTATTCTCTATATTTGAGATGCCATATTGCCGACAAACTCCACGCAACAGAAAACTGATCCCAACCACAAAATGTACTTCGATCCGCTACGACATCGAAGCTGCAATTGCTTTTGATAGTGTCAAGTATCCTTAATTTTTTAGGGTCAAGTACCCCTAACTTGACTTTTTCTAAATAATCTAGATATTAAATCACTTAGAATTAAGATAAAGCACAACATCATATATCAAATTAAAGCTAGAAATATGGTTAAAACTCAGAAATAATTTAATTCATCATATTTTCAATCATAAACTTCTAATCTACTGAGGAATTGAAAAGTGAATATTTACTTTGGTTCTCTAAAACATATTTACCTGCACACCATTACGATAGCTTTCCAGATTGGAATCAAAATTCCCTGTAATATACTATATGACCAGTGGTCAAATAAAAAGAGTACAAACAAATTACCAATTATCTCACATTCTGAGATAATCCCATAGGGTCAAGTGTCCCTAGTTTCCCCTAGTTAACAAACATTTTGAGTTCGCTTGTGTGGCTACTTGGGACACAGTAATCCCTAGAGAGGTAAATTATTAGCCTGGAACTTCCCTATCCAATGGGGAATTCAATTAGTCTGAAAAAAACATGGACGAGTGAGGTCCAAAGAATGGAGTCGGTAATCTTCCGATTTAAACGTCATTATTCTAAATGTTGTGTTGTGTAAAATGCGTATTTGTTGATATGTTTGTTCATGCCGTGTTCGTCATTGCGAAATAAATAATTGTAAAATGCAAAAAAATTATTTTTGAAAAGAACACGCATAAATTGGCCCTTAGGCTTAACTCCACAGCTTGTTTAGGAAATTATCAAGCTTAAGACCCGGTTTGCACATGTTAGGCATCGAGAGTGACTGACAGGTCCAGGACTGTATTGTAGCTTTTCATAGGAGTAGAGTTGTAACGAGATGTTCTCACGTGGCAATCCAAATAGTAACTGCAGACATTACAAAAACTGGTCATAACCTCGAGGTCCGAGGCAGAGTGAAATGACGCGCTTGTGCGGAAAGATTGGTACAGACGTATAGAGACAAGTATTGCTGGCCACATCACGGTCAGAATAACTGAAATAAGCAAGCTGAAGTGTGTTTTAGAGTTGCAAGCAAAAATTGTACATACTGGTTAACTAACATATTAGATTTGATGAAATACTAAATATATTTATGACATGGTAAAATCCTGATTATTCACGAAAGTTAAAAATTTTGAACCCTAAAACGCGTATTCAAAATAAAGAGTGTTAATCTTTAAAATATTTTTTTCCATTATCAGGCAACAAAAATGAAGGAAAGAAATGAGAAAAAAAGACCAAAAACTGTAGCCTGCATAATTTTAGCGTAAAAGTAAATTTTGATGTGTTTGGCCATTTTTTCCAAACTTTAGGCCTCTTGCGTGAACCAGAAGATTAAAAAGAATAATTGTTTCCATATATTTCCGTTCATTAGCATGGTGATACGCATCTTTTGCTGCCTATTAGAATTCAATACTCGAAAATCGATTTTTTTTTTTTTATTTTTTAAATATTGTTGTTTTTTGTCATTTTTTTCACAGTAATCATAAAACAATTTAATGATATTCAAGTTCAAATTATTCATTCTGATTTTTATTTTACAGAGAGTCTGTGCTGATGGAAGCAAGAAAGGCGAGTGTAATAGAATTACAGAGAAATTAGTAAGATCTCTTTCTTTCTCTCATATATATATATTTGAAACTAATAAAAACTAATTTTAATGCATAATTTCTTTAAATAATTAAAAATTTCTGGTAAAAACTGATATTTTTGATAAAAGAAAAGCGATTAATTTTAAAATAAATAGATTTCCTTTTTGGGATAATAATCTTAGCAAATTTATCTACAAAAATTTAAATTTAAATACTCTTCATAGATACAACCGATTAGCTACAGATAACAAAAATAGAATCATTAACATTAAAAAATTTATTTATAGTACTTTTGTTGTATGATTTTCCAAAAACATTTTCTATGCTTTTATAATTAGAAAATTTTTAATTTACTTACATTAGGTTTTTATTCATCATAATTTTCTATCATACTAATTTATGTAATTTTATGATTTTCATTTTTATATATATATACCTTAACATAGATAGCTCCAATGTTTTAAATAAAATTAAATTTTTTATAAATATCTTTATTATTTTTATAAATCTTACACATTTTTAGTAATAAATTTAGATTTGATATTTAATTTCTTGAATATTAATTTATTTTTCGAAACTTAATTATGGTTTTAATTGTTTTAAAAATTAAAATAATTTTCTAGTTTTCTGCAGAATTGTACTTTTTGATTCTTTAGTGAAGTGACAGATAACATGATAAACTTAACAGATTTGTTTATTAGTTCTTAGATATAAAAATTGTAAAAAAAAATTTCTTAAATTTTGAATTCTTTGTTAATTTGCAATTATTTGATAATGTGCAATATATTTTAATGTTTATTTTAGTTTCATAATACTCTTTCTTATAGTTTTGTAATAATTTAGGGTTGCTTACAGTTTTGTTTTTTTAACAATTAAGCTTCATGGATGGTTGGCGCTGTAAAATCTTGATTTAGCAGGAAGAACTAGTCCAAATTCTAGCTGGTCACTTTAATTTGTTTAGATTTCAAAACTTGGATTGCCTTTCTCAAATTGTGTCAGTTTTAACTTATGTACAATTTTCAATATTTTAAGTTCTAAATATGACTATATCCCTATATATTATCCAGTATTCATATTTTATTTGGCTTTAAATTATTTATAGTATAGTTAAAATTAAAGTTTTTAAAAGATTTTAAAAACTGATTTTTGTTTTCCTGTATATATTAATATAAATCGAAATTTAACTTATTATATATGATCATACAGAAACAAAGTAAATAAGACATATCAAGAAGCAAATCCTATACTAAAAAGTCATTATTTGAACAATACAACCAAATTTAAAACAAATCTAAAGAATTGAAAATACTATAGTGAATTATTAATTAATAATTATTATTATGTTCTTATATTCTTAATTTTATGTTCATAATACTATAGTATTATGAACACAAAATTAAATTTAAACATTTATATGTCAACATGTAAAAAAAACTCTGTTGTTATTAATGGTATTGAAAAAGGCAATCCAAGATAAAAAAAAATATTTAATACAGCAAAATATTGCCCTTTTATAATGCACTAAAAACAATAAATATATCATTCAATAAAATATCCATACTATACCATATACTATAAAATATCCAGATCCATATATATCAAATAATATACTATAATCCATACCATCCTATACTATTCATTAAACATTAAATATTCAATGTCTCTACTTATCTTTACCAGAATTCAGAATTTTTAAAAAATACCGCCACTTAGCTTGCATCACAGATTGCCAAAACTAGATTTCCAACTATGAAACAGCATAATTGACCAAATTACATAATTAATTTTTGATATTAAAGAATTAGTAAAATACCTATATTAAAAATCTCAAAACAGTTAAAAAATGGAATACAAATATTTATCTATATATTATATTTGAAAATTGTTAAAAATGTTTATTAAAAAGGAAATTTCAATTTAAAAATCCTAGCGCCATCTATGTAATAAATCTGAAACCAAAAAATCAATATCCAAATTTGAATAAAATTGCACATTACAAGTAAAATTTGAAAAACATAAACATTCCCTCAAAGAAATAAAAATATTCCATTATGTACCAATATGAATGTTTTATCTAAATGTTTATCTATATGTATGTTTTATCTAAATGTTTATCTATGTGTATGTTTTATCTAAATGTTTAACTATATGTATGTTTTATCTAAATGTTTATCTATATGTATGTTTTATCTAAATGTTTATCTATATGTATGTTTTATCTATATGTTTTATTTATATGTATCTTATCTATATAAACTCTGAAAAATGTTTTTGGCATTCCATAATCTATTGAAAACCAATACAATTTTTTTATATTCTTAATTCTATTATCATTGTCAGTTACTAAATTATTATTTTAAATTATATAATTTTTCACTAAATTCTTGAAGACAGAAATGCTAAGATTACTATCCAAAAAAGGAAATTTATTAATTTCAAAATTAAATTCATTTCTTTTATCATAGATATCTGTTACTATTTTATTATCTAGAATTTTTATATCTAGATCTAGAAATTCTGCATCTAATTCATTGTTATTAGTTTTTATAGGTTTTAAATAATCAGGATAGAAGTCAATATGTGGCTTAGGGTCTATTTCTTTATTGAAAAATATGAAATCATCTATATAACGGATATTAAACTATGGCTATAATTAGTAAAATTTTTCTCATAGTAGTGAAGGTAAATATTTGCTAAACTATTGCTAGCTGACCTCCTTGAGATAATCCTTTAATTTGATGGAAAATCCTTCTATCCAAAAAGATATAATTTTCTTTTAGAACAAGATTAATAAGATTTTTAAAATTATTAATGTTAATATCTTTTTAAGATCAAAATCTTTATGTATATTAACTAGGGTATTAATCAAATCTTCAATATCTATACTATTAAATAAATCCTGGAAGTCAAAAGTATGCTCACTAGTTATTTCTACATCTTTAAATAAATTTAATTTCTCTACACTATTAACTACTATAATTGTATCTTTTTGCTTATTTAAATTCTCTATCACTGTCTGTATGTATTTTTGCAGGAGTTTGCTAGATTTTGTAATATAAGTATTGCAGCCATTTTTAACGCTTCTAAATTTAAGAGGACACATTGTGAAATTTTGGTGTTAGAAAGATGTGAGGATAATATTTCTAATATATATATATACAGAGAGCGAGAGAGTATAAATCGTAAAATGAAAGAGTGTAAAATGTGAAATGAAAAACGCAATAAAAACACAGTAACGTTTCTTCAGGGGATGAAGTTATTGTGAATCACTGAATAAAAAAGTTTTGACATTTTCTTGCAATCAGTTACGCCGTAAGGCCCAAAACACTGATTTTCATCCCTAATGCCAAACCAAACCAAAAAAGAGAGAGGAATTTTGAATAATTAAACCGAAGTACGATGTGATAATATTAGAGAAAAGCAAGAATAAATATTTTACGTACCAGAAGGACGGATGTTGACGTGGCAGTGTACACACCAGCGATGATTGCTTTTTACGGCGCGCACACACTCAACGGTTCACAATATCGTGCACATAATTCTTGTCACCTACACCTCAGGCTAAAAAGGATGAGTTTAACCTATTTGAGTTACAGGTATCTGGAATGAAGAATTATTATTAGTGTTGCAAGGGAAAAATATTATTAGTTAGTAGGGTAACGGTATAGAGTGGCGTTGAAGGGGTGGGTGAACAGAGTATCAAGTAACAGTTTTCGCGCTTAACTTTGGCTGTTGCAAGGGGAGTGTAGTATGTTCGGACGATGAATATTAAATGGAAGAGCGATAACGATAGAAAGCGCAGAGAAATAGTGGAAGAAATCAGTAAACAATGTGAGACCAGTGAAAAATGTTGAAAGAATGCGTTTTCGAGGTAAAATATCAGACATTACCTAATTGAGTGACCCTACCACGAAGATTATACTTCGCGTCGGCATCTCTCTGATAAGCAATCTTTTACTTACATCTTAAATCCATTAATCAGAGGTTTGTAATGTGAGGGGGAATTTTATTAATGTTGATGCTATTTCTTAAGTGCATGATTTGCTTTTCGGCAGAATTAGTGATATTGCAAATTTTGTTGATTCTTGTAAGTTGATTGATAATTGTGTTTTTGTAGTTTTCATATGAGACATTAGAGTTCCAAAAAATAAATTTATTGACGTTAAATTTGAATTCGTTTCTTTTGTCGTGAATGTCAATATTTAAGTCGTTTTTTTGGTCTAAGCATAAATGAAGAAAGATCGCTGGAGATTGATTGTTGTTGGTTTTAATTAGTTTGAGTTCTTCTGGGTAGATGGTATTGCAACTAGAGCTGAAGTCTTAAAAATTAAAAATTATAATATCGTCAATAAATCGGAAGGCAGAGTGGAGGTTTAGAACCAAATTTCTTTCGAAGAATTGAAGAAAGAGGTTGGCTAGTCAAGATGAGAAATTTGTTCCTTGTGGGATGCCTTTTATTTGCTGGAAAATATTTTCTCCATTAAAGATAAAGTTATTGAATTTGCAGTAGTTGATGAGGTCTTCCCAGAAAGTTAGTGGAATTTTAAAAAGATCTTTAAGATCATAGAAATAGTTCATTAGTACCTCTTGTAATTTATTTATTGGAATACTTGTGAAAAGATCTTGAAAGTCGTAGATTTCTATTGTATCAATTTTGTTATTATTAAGGAATTCAAATACTTTGTTATTGTTTTTGATAATCCATGTGAAATGTTCTTGCTCAATATGATTTAGGATGATATTCATATATTTTGAAAAAATTGTTCCAGGTTTTTTCATGTAGGTGCTAATGCCGCAATTGATATATCTGAATTTAATTGTCTGTTTATGAAATTTTGGATATATAACAATATATGGTAGATTATTATGTGCATTATGGCATTTAATTTTTTTGTTAAGAGCTGAATTTTTTTTCTTAATGGTGATAATATTGGATTTATTGAGTTTGTAAGTTGCTGATGATTCTAATTCTTTATCTAAATATTTCGAGATAGAATTATTTGCAGATAATTCCAAAGTTGCCGGACGCTTTATCAATAAGGGTTATGATGAATTGTCCTTGCAGAGCTTTGATACTATCCTTGATATTTTGGTTGTTATATGTTTCGTAATTAGGATTGTCTTTTTTGTAATTGTTTTTCATGAACTGTTTAATGTTGAAGTATATTGACCATTTCCATTCGGTAAAGAATTGCACTGGTAAATAGAATTTGGCGTCAAGTGTTAAGGAAAAGTTATCGAAATCATTAAGAAAACTTTTTAAAATTTTATTAATGGAGATCTTGAAAATAGGACGGAATTTTTTACCTTTGATCAATAATTCCCTTAGTTCTTTATTGTCAATGATGTCTACGTTACCGGTTAAAATGTGTTTAAGGAAGGGATCTATGTATTTATTATATTCTTTTGTACTGCAAAGGCATTGAATGTCATTTCTATTGGTACTAAAGTCTTTACAGAAGGAATTATAGTTGAAGATTCTTCTACCGATATTTTTCTCGAAATTTTAGATAAGGAATTAAAATCTTCAGAAACTTACAAACTCAATAAATCAAATATTATCACCATTGCCCTAATTCAAATAATAATCTACCATATATTGTTATATATCCTAAATTTCATAAACAGCCAATTAAATTCAGATATATAATTTGCGGCACTAACACCTACATGAAAAAACCTGGAGCCATTTTTTCAAACCATCTTAATATCATCCTAAATCATATTGAGCAAGAACATTTCACATGGATTATCAAAAACAATAACAAAGTATTTGAATTCCTTAATAATAACAAAATTGATACAATAGAAATCTATGACTTTCAAGATCTTTTCACAAGTATTCCAATAAATATATTACAAGAGGTACTAATGAACTATTTCTATGATCTTAAAGATCTTTTTAAAATCCCACTAACTTTCTGGGAAGACCTCATCAACTACTGCAAATTCAATAACTTTATCTTTAATGGAGAAAATATTTTCCAGCAAATAAAAGGCATCCCACAAGGAACAAATTTCTCATCTTGACTAGCCAACCTCTTTCTTCAATTCTTCGAAAGAAATTTGGTTCTAAACCTCCACTCTGCCTTCCGATTTATTGACGATATTATAATTTTTAATTTTTAAGACTTCAGCTCTAGTTGCAATACCATCTACCCAGAAGAACTCAAACTAATTAAAACCAACAACAATCAATCTCCAGCGATCTTTCTTCATTTATGCTTAGACCAAAAAAACGACTTAAATATTGACATTCACGACAAAAGAAACGAATTCAAATTTAACGTCAATAAATTTATTTTTTTGGAACTCTAATATCTCATATAAAATCTACAAAAACACAATTATCAATCAACTTATAAGAATCAACAAAATTTGCAATAACGCTAATTCTGCCGAAAAGCAAATCATGCACTTAAGAAATAGCCTCAACATTAAGAAAATTCCCCCCTCACTTTACGAACCTCTGGTTAATGGATTTAAGATGTAAGTAAAGGATTGCTTATTATAGAGTTGCCGACGAGACGGTAATGTCCGATATTTTACCTCCAAAACGCATCTTTTAAACATTTTTCACAGGTCTCTCATTTTTTACTGATTTCTTCCACTATTTCTCTACGCTTTCTATCGTTATCGATCTTCCATTTAATCTTTATCGTTCCGAACATAATACACTCCCCTGGCAACAGCCGAAGTTAAGCGCGAAAACTGTTACTTGATACCCTGTTCACCCCCCCCTTCAACGCCACTCTGTACCGTTACCCTACTAACTAATAATATTTTCCTCTTGCAGCACTAATAATAATTCTTCATTTCAGGTACCTGAAACTCAAATAGGTTAAACTCATCCTTTTCAGCCAGTGGTATAGGTGACAAAAATTATGTGCACGATATTGTGAACCGCTGAGTTCGCGCGCTCCGTAAAAAGCAATCATCGCTGGTGTGTACACTGCCACGTCAACATCCGTCCTTCTGGTACGTAAAATATTTATTCTTACTTTTCTCTATTATTATCACATCGTACTTTGGTTTTAATTATTCAAAATTCCTCTCTCTTTTTTGGTTTGGTTTGGCATTAGGGATGAAAATCAGTGTTTTAGGCCTTACGGCGTAACTGATTGCAAGAAAATGTCAAACCTTTTTTGTGCAGCGATTCACAACAACTTCATCCCCTGAAGAAACGTTATTGTGCTTTTATTGCGTTTTTCATCTCACATTTTATACTCTTTCATTTTACGATTTATACTCTATCTACCACAGCGCTTTTGGAATTGCAGCTTTTAGCGCATTCATTGTATATGTGATATATTTATATATATTTTCCCATCTGTTACTATTCGCATTTTTGTCTTCACTCGGATATACTTTCAATTCGTTTTTTCACATCCTTTCGAATTTTATATCAATTTTTGTTATTTTATTTTATTGTTTTTCTATTATGTTATTGTGCCTCTTTTATATATATATATCTATATATAAAAGGGAGGGAGGGAGGACGCGAGCTGCGGGATCATTTGTCAACAATAAAAGGGCAGCCGTTGGTGGTCATTTGCAATTAGAAGGAAAGGATTTTACAAACTTATCTCTCAACCAATAGGAAAATAGTGATTGAAGAAACAGGACTCATTTTTTTGAATTTTTATTACAAATGTATTTCCTCATTTCTTAAGTATAAAACCTTTTAATGATGAAGATAAAGGTAATATTTTAAATTCATTACAATTGATTAATTTCCGTGCATAATTTTTTGTATACTTATTGCGTAATGCAGAAAAATGGATCGAAATATATTTACTCTCTAAATGTATTACACAAAATGTTGACATAAAATGCAGATCAATACTTTTTACAGGTCATCAGAAATGTAGTTTGCAATACGATTAAGAGAGCTGTTTTGTTTATAAAATTTTTTCGTTTTTAAAAGAATAACAATTTTATTTTCAGTGTATGATGGAATTCCGTCTTAAGAGAAAAGAATATCTTATAATTAATCGCACTAAACGTATTAGTTTAACTAGCTTTTCACTTTTTTCAACAAAATTATTTTGTTCTTTAAAACATTTATTTATGATGAAATGCAAATAATTAAATTAACACTTTAATTTTAAGAATCTTCTGCGTTTTTACTACAAAGTGTGCTAGGCGTACATGAATGAGAAATAAAATCATTGGGGGGTTCATTATTTTTTTAAAATTTGGGAATTTAAACACATTAGAATTCAAATACATATTAAAACATACAAAATCCCATTTTGGCGTTATTCTACGGAATAAATTCTACTTTCTATAACTCAAATAATTAATTTATACATTCATAGCAAAAAAATCTTTTTCAGCCTATTACATACTCCTTTATAATTCTGCAGTACCTCCAATTAATTTACGAGCAAAATTCTTTGTTTTCTAATTAATTTAATATATAGTTTATGTTAAGTTAATATTACAAATATTAGCTCGGATTCGCATAACATTGGACATTTTTAATAAATCAGGCGTTTTAAATATGATACGATTATCAATATTTGAAAAGTAAGCAAATAGGGTTAATTACAATCTTCATATAATATATACAGCTGGAAGAGAAAGTCGGCGTTTTATCATCTATTGAGTAGCTATCAGTAATTGGACAAAACTCTGTCAACGAAATGCCCTTCGAGCTACTGATATAAATATCTGAATGCAAGCAAAGATAATGTTCCGAATTACTTTCCCTCTCATTCAATATCCATTGAGGAACTATCCGTAACTGGGCAAAGCGTGGTAAGTGAAATGCTCTTCGGTCTACTGATAAGAATCTCTAAATGCTTTCAAAGGCGATTATGAATTACTTTTTACCTAAGTGATAAAAATTTACATAGGTTTCTGCACGGTCTGTGCTGTGAAATTCGGCTTATTTTAACAGAAAGTTAATCCTTATACTTCAACCAGTCATCATTCATTTGCGCAGTTGACAGATAATTCTGGTAAGTAGATCTTATCAGGAGACACACTAATTGAGCGGGCAAACATACTAAAGACTATGAACAAAGCAAATAATCCTTCAGGAGAAAATTTGGTTGCTTTTATCACTCGGAAATTTCTTTCAACTTCAGACATTATGAAAAGAAAAATAATCTTTTATCTCAGGGGTTCCTCTGAGCATTGTTAATGCCTAATAAGCAATGCTTTCTGAAACAGATTTCCTGTATCATCCTATCAGTCAGTCTTCTTCGGCAGACAATCGTTAATCATCGATATCTCAATGACACATCATCTTATTTTTGCCCAATACTAATTGACTGGACACCATGAATGTAAGAGAAGAATTAGTATTACCCCCAAGACAACTTTGTGTAGATATCAATGTGAGAAAAACGCGGTGTTTATGTTGCAAAATTAAGGAAAGAGCGAAATAATTACAAAAAGAGTCGTAACCATCTTTTGCGAATGTAGGTAGGAAATTCATATTTATTCAAGTATGCAATGTGTGCACGCCCCTAACACCTGAATTAACGTTGTATTTTTATGAAATCAATTAATTTTATTTTTCAAATATTTAACGAAAAGAAAGGCACTTAAAATAAAAAGGCACAAAATTATTAAGTAATTCGATTACTTAGTAAATATATTTTGACAAACAATATCTTCAAATTACAAGCTTATTTTTAAATATTAAGAAAAGAAGGCTGGTGTTTTCGTTCTTATTTGTCTTGTAAAACGCTTAAGCCATGTATTACAGGAACTTTCTGACGAAACAACTTCGTTTGTGTATATGTGAGGTTAAATGTGGCATTTGTGTCTCACAAAACTGTAAATATCGTTGTTGAAAAGGTTTAAAATTTTGACATAAAATATTGATAATTTAATATTTAAAATTAAATATCTTATTTTAAAATGTCGTGTGACAATATAAAAGGTTGAAGATCGTAACCTCTCTTTCCACTTCCCCCTGAGAATTTAACCTTCTGAGAAGCTAATGAAGTAAAGATAACATAAAAAGAGTCTCCGTACAAATACGGATTCTGAAAAAATATATCTTCTATTTTGCAGTTAAAGCACAGATAAAACAAAAAACGCATTCTTGGTGAGAAATATTATTACTATCTCTAGCTCAAATGTTCTTCATTTTATTCATAGATAAATACCTCACTTGCCAAATCGATTAACTCCATAAAACAAAAAGTGGAGAAGAGTGATAAAATAGTATACATTGTTTTTTAAAAAATTCGTTTTAAATTATAAATTAAAATAAGCGTCGTAGACTGTGCTAATGCATATGTATCTGTTATCTTACGACATGTAAAAAGTATAAGATGGAATATCCTTGGAGTAATCGTTATTATTACTACAATTTTTGCGTTATTAAGGGAGTTAATCAATTCGGCAAGTGACATAAAAGTATTAATCAAATTCAATCTTCAAAATATTTTTTTATTGCAGAAAAACTTCATTATATACATTTTTATTGAAGATTTTAGCAAAAATGTATTATAACGGTTCTGTTACTGTTACAGTTATTATTATTATTACTTTATTTAAATTGATCCATCAGCAATATAAATGATGTATTCTTCGTCAACCGTATTTCAGCTCCCGCCATGTCGATTTGTCCTTAAATTTTTATAATAATTATGTTTAATGGGAAGAATGCATTTCAACAAGTCCATCACAATACACAGTTTAGTGCCCACTGTCGTGGCATCAGGCACGGGGACATGGAGTGGCCTTTTTTCTCAACTATATATAATAATTTATCCTATCCTACAAATCCAACATCATATTTATGAAAAATATAGTAATGCAAAAAAGAAACTTAAAACAGAAATACAACAAGTGAGTGTGTGTCAATTGGGGAGACAGAAAATTGAGACATCATTTCAAACGGGAAATCCGACATTATAGCGAATCAATTTCGCATACGTATGGATCATTCTTAAGGAGGATGTGTCGGGGTATAAATAACTTATTATTATTTAACCCCAAGAAGAAGAAGATTGATAAAACAACAAATGACAACAGCAACAGAAAAAACACGACAATATCGTTGCATTAAAAAGTCTTCTAACTAGATTTTTATTGCGCAATAATGCAATTAGCAACGATTTAGAAAAGAGTATGAAGTTAATCAGATTGGCTTTTGAAATAAATTATTTGTTATACAATGGCTAAAAAACTTTTATCATATAATGGTGTTAATCCTGTGGCGGCATCTGGCAACATCCTGAATTGCGTTTTTATGCAGATCGGATCCGCCCTCTTTGATGTCGTCCATCAACCAATAGCGTCGAGCATGTTGCTGTATATAAGCACTGATTGTTACTGTTAATTCTCTGCGCTGCTCTGCTCTGCTCTTCCTTGTTTGTATTATTTGATTAGCTGTATAATGATTTTATGATTTAGTATTTTAATAATTTAATTGTTTCATTAAACTTGTTATTTTATTAACGAGTAGTCTTGAATCGACTCCGTCACCAGTCACACATGCGATGGAATACTTCTGATTTTAGTGAATACAGGTATGATAGATCGGAAGCCGAGTCAGACGGTATCGTGCAGGTTAACATGTCGCACCTGATCGTCGATAGTTGTATGTGCCGACTGCTTCAGCATCTACATAAATAAATCTCGCTTCTATCAATCCTGGAGAAGTTAACTTCACCTAGTCTTAGGCCGTCAAGAAGTTACACTGGTGACCCGGTAAATTTCATCGTGAGTTACATTGGTGACCTGAATGTCCTCATCGTCTGCTCAACTTTATGAACATTGGATGACATCCGAAGTGTTACTAGTTTCGCTCATTTCTGTTCTACAATTTTTGCGTTCGCTGTGACTAACAGATGCAGTGCCTTCAACTTTGAAGTTTGTTAGCACCTTTTTTATCACTGTTTCCTGATTTTGGGTAAGTAAAGTCTTGTGTTTGTTTTCCTGACCGTTTTCCCGTCCCGCAATGATTGCATGTTCTTGATCGATTAATTATCTAAAGGTAGGATAATTTTAAAATTTTCATTTGTCATTGTAATTGTATTGCATTATGCCTGAAACTAAGCTAGAAGTCTCGCCCAGTGTTGAGCAAGATTCTCAACTTTCGAGAATTGCATTCAAGGCTCCAGTGTTTTGGGAAAATGACCCGGAGCTTTGGTTCTTTCAGGTCGAATCGCAATTTGTGATTGCTGGCATTTCCAATGACTCGACCAAATTTCATGCGGTTGTTGCTGCTTTAAATTCAAATGTATTATCCTGTGTTAGAGACATTGTTAGAAATCCGCCTCTTGAAAATGCATATATTGCACTTAAAGATAGGGTTTTGCAACACTTCGCACAGACAAGTTCAGCACGTTTAAACCTGTTACTAAAAGACTTGCAACTTGGT
>BGPR01001206.1:247559-293307 GCA_013235015.1 Araneus ventricosus | reverse complement strand
AAAACTAATCTGAATGGTACCATCGTCAAAAATATTCGAGCAAAAGCACTCAGAAAAATTAATGCCTTGAAAACAATTACCTATAAATCGTGCGGCCCCAGAACAAAAGACCTGGTTGCCATCACTAACAATGGAATCCGTAGCCTTTTCTATTACAGCTGCGCAATCACCAACAAATTATCGCAGACTCATTTCCAAATTTGTGACACTATCCAAACTATTGCTCTTAGAGTTGCCCTTGTCCTTCCAATATGGACACCAAACATTGTCTTACTGAAAACTGCGGGACAGGAAATTCTCTCTGAAAAAATCAAGAGATTGGCCATTCAATTTTTTATCAAACAGGTTGCAAACTGTCTACTAACTGTGACTCGGATACTAGGGGATGACAGCCTTTGCCGCTATAGATCCCAAACAAACCCAAACCTTCAACTACTATTTGAACGTGATATCTGATCATTTGGGCTGTGGTTAGAATTTTTTTCAATTCGTTTTTCAGCATGTTCTTAGAATTTTGAAGACCTGCGAAAAATATCTGTAGAACAGGTTTGTGTAACTTAAATATATCGGCAATGTTTTGGTGTTAGATCAATTTTTAAATATTAAGAATCAATTTTTAAGTTTGTTTTGATAATGTGAACCTAAAATTTTCAGTAGTAGACGATTTTTTTGTATTCAGTCTCGTAATACATTATCAAATCAAACTTATTTGACTATATAAACTTATAATTTTGAAAGATATTTTCGTCTACATTGTGGAGTATTTTTATTAGTGAAAATGTTCCCTCAAATAAGTAAATTTATAAAGCAGTCAGATATTTTTATTATTTAAACCTGCGTTTTTTAAGACTAGAGGAAGATATAAATTTCCTGATTCAGCTTAAGAATTCAAACATTTCACGCTCAGATTATTTACTCTGTAGACCTATTTTAAAAGGAACAAAGGTGAGGTACCTTGGGAAAGTTTTTATTTAGCTGCAAGTAAAAGTATTTACTCATATTTTAGGGGTTACCAAGAGTAAATAATGCCAGTTGTGTTGAACTTTTATGCCACCAGCATCACACTTAGCTTAATGTACGTGAATAAACACATAATTCTTTATTTTGGAATTGTCTCCATGTCTAGAGCACGGGAGGGAATCGTTGATACCTGCCTTTACCCCTTGCTGCTACGCCTTAGTCTTGTTCCCATTTTTAAATGAGATAAATGGTTTTTGTTTTCTAATTATATGTATGAAATTTCAGAAATCAACACAGAATTGCTTCTGACTTACATTACCATCATAAGAGTAATAACCATAGACTAAGGATTACAGTTAGACCGCTCAGACTGTAGAAAAACCTGCATTCGGAGTGAAGTAAGCACCTCGGTAGAAAATCCACTCGTCATGTGACTAAAGAGGAACTTATTGGCTTTTCATCGCCACATTTGGCGAAGCGAAAATGATGAGTATTGGAAACATGTAGTAATTCTACAAGTAGTGAAACGTTACAATTTTAGTTCATTTAAAAACTAACTCACGAACGGAAGAAATCAAAATAATTGGATTTTATGTGAATAGGATTTTCATTTGTTTTAAACCTTACTCAATATAATACTTCAACTGACTGTAACAAAAACAAATTATATACTTGGAACTTTTTAAATAAAAAAAATCATTTTTTTTTTATTTCAAGCAATATTTTTAAGGTACAAAAACTACTAAATTTCAGGGGCGTATATAAGGAGGCTGAGGCCCTTTCCAAAATAAATTGACTAGTTTCAGATGTTATGGATCATGCTCCTTAAATAGACGTATGTATCCCCTCTGAAATAAATCCTTTTATATGCCTTGGTTAAATTATTTAGTAAATAAAATAATCAAAACTTATTTATTTTACTTGAAATTTTAAAAAATAATTTGATTTTTCCAAAGAATTTAAGGTTATTAATGTTATTTCTTATATTTATTTTTATAGTCATAAAATTTTTTTCATCTAAAAAATAGAACAATATAAGAAATTCTCATCTACAAATTCAAATTACTTAAACTTGAAAACACGAAATCATAAAACAAACTGTTTTGTTAAATTAGCCAACTTTGCACTAATTGTATAATTTAACAATTTATTGTAAACTTATTAATAACCTATTTAAACATTTGACAAAATTGCATGAACTTTTTGTTCATTAATAAATGCCAAAACTTTGTTTTAACCCATTTTTTAAAATAAAAATATCCAACTTCTATAAAATACAGTGTAGATAACACTTTTTTTCCAGAGAAAAACATAGTCACCATTAAAATTTTAAACATTTTGTTCTGTGGATATTGATTAAAGAAGGAATTTTTTTCTTCAAAAATTAAGCTGTATTTAATTTTAGTTCAAAGGTAGCAATAAATTTAAATTGAAGAACCCAATGATATACTTCAAGAGTTTACTTGGTGAAATACATATTTAGTATGTTCTGTGTTCTTATTTATTATTCAAAAAACAAGTCAAAGATGCAGACACTGAACTTTATTTACAATTAAAAAATAACACAACACTAGATGTAAATAATGACAGCCATTTCAGATATGGTCATAGTTTAACAAGGGCCCAAATTTAGTTTCATACAAAGTAATAAATGGATAAAAAAGAAAGAATATATGTAAAAATTCTTTTATTAGTAAAATAAAACTAACATCTTTATAAACACAATATCATTTTAAATACATATTGTTTAACACTTATATTGCTACTAATGTTCTCAGAAAGTATAGTTAACTGCTAATTTCTTTTGTTGCCACATCACATCTATGAGCAATAATTTATACAGATCTAGTTTCCAAGTTATATTACCAAGTAAATTACAATTATGTAAGCCATAGTTAGTTGTGGTGAATATTAATGGCCTTTGAATAGAACTAGTTTTGTACTTTGACTTCTGTTTTTTTAATTTGTACAAGTTTGAAGTGATTGATTTTAGCTATATGGATTAATCTTATTTGAAAAAATCATGTAAAATGGATTTCATTAACAAGGTTATATGGTCATGCAGCACTTCTTGTTCTAAAATATGGTCACTCAAAGAGTGAAACAGACTGCTTTCGACATCTGTTAGAGTGTGGACAATTGACTTTTGAATTATATTTTTTCTTTTCAACCAATTCTGATACTCAAAATACCTTAATTTCCTCTCACTTTCTTTGCATAATTTTTCAGTCTTGAAACCAGGATATACTAAACCTTCCCTATATTTTTGTTCAATAAGCTCAGAGAAAGTAGGATTGCTGACACATAAACATCACATTTCAAACTTTTGGCCAATTTTTGACAAATATTGGCAGGCATAATATTGACAACAGGCATATTTTCAATAGCTCTACATGAATCTCCATTTGATTCAGCAAAAGGTTCAACCATTTCGTTTATTTTAAATAGAAATTTGTTTTTATATTGTGTAATATCTAAAATAAAAGTGCCATCTAATGGTAGACATTTTATAGGCTGCTTGAAACTGTTTAGCAGTAGGGTTATTGTTAACCCCCCCCACCCCCGCCTTTGCTACAAATCATACTAGATAGCATTTCCAGGTGGTCCTGTGATAATTTATAAGTCATAATAAATTTTAAAGTTGAACTTTCTATGAGATTAATGTATAACAGTTTTAGGCTTTTAATACATACAAGAAATCCTAAAAAAACCTGTACGTCAATTACTGTTCAGTATTGAAGGACCATTTCTAGAAATTTTCAGACTTCTGATGCAACTCTCAGCATCACATAAAAATTTAAAGATGTTTTCATTATTATTTTTGGACGATTTTTTGGAAATCTAAAAAATAATCAGATAAATCTTTAAGACATGTCACTAATACTTTTGGAAAATAATACTTGTAATAAAAGAAAGAGAACAAGAAATAAATAAAGAGTAAATAAAAAGACAGTAAATAAATTTTCAAACATCATATACACATAAATTAACGAAAATTAAACAAAAAGAAGTTATAAAGTTCTAAATTTTATTAGCAACTAGCAGTACGCGCACGGCGCTGCCCATGGAATCAGGACTTCAACAAAATAAAAAAAAGCCCACATACAATTACATAAATGAAAGTTTTAAAAACGAAATCAAAACAGAAATATATATATTATTGAGTTTGTCCGCTTCTTTTTCCTCTCGCCCGAGTACCATTAATCCAAAACAATGTTAAATAATTACAATGTGATACTTATTACACCGCAAGCAGAGTATGAAAGGCAAAGAAATAAGTTAAGACACGCTTAAAAATAATAATCGAAGTCATCGAGTAAATAAATCGTCTTCTCGTAGAACGCGAAAGTAATGACATCACCTGCCGTGAAAAAGGAAGGTCACGTAACCAGCCAATGAAATTGCAACAATGCAGTCGGGGAAACTCTGAAGGAGGTGTCGTTGGGAGCGGTTGCTAGCAGAAACACTGTTTATACTTTTCAGGGAAAAATTAATTTAAAAAGCGCGGGAAAAGGTATTTTAACGGTTCTTGTTTTAATTCCAACGAAAACGTTCCAGTTATAAGTTGAAAAATATTGAAAGTGATAGTGTCTATATTATCTATATAAAATATAGAAAGGCGAATGTGAGAATTTCAAGAAAGCTGAATCAAAAATGACCATAAAAGTGACTATTTTTCAAAATTCAGTAAATTATGTTAGAAATTTTCAAAACTAACTTCATTAGAACAGAAATCGTGTGCTCTTTCCGATGGTGTATCTATTTTTGTCGTACAGTTATCCGAAACCATGCTATTGAGAAATTAGTGCGAAAAATCACCCAAAACAACACAAAACATTAAATAAAAAATTTTCTAGATTAAATTTTAAAATTTCGACTTCGAGGTGCATGGAGTCACCATTAAGACTACCTGTGTGCCAAATTTCAAGGCTGTAAGTGCGATAGATTTGTCTGGACATCGCACACATACACACACAAACATTGCCTTTTATGAGCATAGATATAGTTTCTTAATTATATGCACAAAAGAAAGTGTTTAAAAGAAATACTAAATATGAATTTATACTGAAAATGAACTATACTTATCTTTTTTACACACTGAAAAACATTCTACGTTTATTTCATGATCATAAAATTTTATTTTCTTTTAAGTAATAAAGTGAAAACATGAAAATTTCGGAATGTAAATAACTTCGCCAACATATCGCCAAATATCTGAATCTACATTTACAACACGTGTCTGATAAAATTCCATATTTTAAACACTAATAGGCACTTAAAATCTATAGATACTTCTAAAAGAGGATAATAAACAATTAACTTAAGACAAAGATCAATTTCATACACGACAAATTGAATAATATTGTTTTCAATTGCAGCAAACGCCACTGCTAAGAGCTAAGACTTATTTTTGTGTAGCTATTTTGCATTAATTGAGCAAAAAATCATACAAATTTTACTTACCGATGAAATGAAACAGATCCTCCTTTGATAAATTTTTCTTTACATTCATAAGCACAACATGATTTCACCATTTTCGAGGAATTTTCATGAGAACCTCAGCAGACCTTTCTTACTCACGCATTGAAATAACACTGGATTCCCGTTCGACATGGCCCGCTCGCGTCCACTAGTCACGTAGTTAGGTGCTTGCTTCACATTGCAACCCTCCACGAGCAGTCTATTCGTATCTTATGTCTATGGTAATAACAGGTTTAGTAATGACTTGTAATATTTTAATGATATTTTGCATATTGTAGTGTACTTATATCAATATATAAACAATGCTCTTCTATTTTCTTTTATTCATTCATAAATAGAAACTAACTTTTTTTGGATTTAATGATTACATTAAATGCATTTTCATTTCTATTATAAATGATTTAATTATTTCAAATTAATAATTTTATACCACATGTATAAACTTTCAGAGGCGAGTTTCTTTGAGCAGTACCTTTTAGCCTACCTCTCAAAAATCTCTTATCCAAATTTCAAATACTTTGGCATACAATTCAGAATTTCTTTCTGAATAATGTAATTTTCATGTGATTAATTGAATATGAGATGCTGATAATATATTTTTTGTGATGACTTTTGAATTATTCATTGTTCTGTTGTTAGCTGTTTATTTATGTTAGAAACCAGACATTTTGTAAAGAATGTTGTTTATTTTTTAGTGAAGTTTCTGCATCAGTTGTAGGTAAAAAATTTTTTTTTCTCCTTTTACTCTTCCTAATAGTTTATTTATGATTACATTTCTATTGAAAACTTATTTCCCAAATTATCTTTTTGAGGGCCAAATTAAAAATTTGAGCTTTGTTTCATCAATGGAAACCTACACAATATCCTGATTTGAATGTTGAGCTTTTTTATATAATTTTTTTTGAACTTTTAATGGAAGATTTCAGATTTAGTGACAAATAATTATTGAAACAAGTATGCTTCATTGTGTATCATAAACAAATTAAAAATATTGGTGAGCAAAAAATTAATACATTCCAAACATCTTTTAGTTGAAAAACTTACAAGTGTAAGAATAGTATGGTGTATGTAAACTGTTATTTGTAATTGATTGATAATTTGAGGGATAGGAATAAGAAAACAAGGCTAGTATTTAAAAATTTACTATGTTAATAATGAACATAATCCTCTCCCCCCCCCTTGTCATTTGAATCTAAATTTAAAAAAAAAAAATGCTAATTTTTTTACCTAATTATTTTAGAATGAGAAAATTACTGGCAATAAAAAAGAAATATTTCTTTTTTTTTATTTCACGCATGTGAATTTAAATATCTGAATATAGGAATGGAGAGAATGGACATGATATATGAATATTTTACCATTTGTGGAAAGTGAAATTTGAGTATTGATGAACAGTGCAATTAATATTTTGGATCAAGTGTTTTTAATATTTTATGAACATTCTCTGACATTTTCAATTTTACTTTAACAGTTCTACTCCTACTGAACACAGTATATTTGATTCCACTTTGGCAAATGCAAGTTTTAAAAGAAAATGACATAAGTAAATATTTCTATTTTTAAATACATTTTATTGATTAATTGCTGTTTCTTTTCTGATTACTTTAGCTGAACATCATAAGTTGTATGAAAATAGTTATATCAGCATTAAATTAAAATTGTGGTACAGTTTTCAATAAATAAAACTTTATTTTTAAAAATTTCATTTAATCATCACACACATTAAAATAATAAAAGGAAAAGGTTTCTTCAAACCACATACCATTTGAAGAAACATTTTTCTTTTATTATTTTAATGTGTGTTTCTCAGTTAATTAGTTATTTAAAATTGAATGATCTGCTTGCAAGGGCTGAAAGCACATTTTTGAAAATATAGAATTTTACAAAAGTCTGTGTATCAAAATCATCATTTTCTTTCCTTTTTTAAAAAAGGTTTTTTTGCTGATTGGTCAGTCTTGCTTCTAAATTTCAAATAAAAGGACCGAGTTGCAGATGTTTTGAAATCTGAATAAGTTCAGTAGCATCTTTCTCTTGTGTGTATACTTGCTGAATTTCACTTATTATTTCAAATGTAGTGATTTTATACATTATGAATACAAATAATTAATTATTGAATACAAATTTTAATAATGCATGTTAAGTGATCAGGAAAATTAGGGTGCTTTAAAAAAAAAAATCTAAATTTTGCATTTGGTCCATTGTTTTGTTCTCTCTGACCTGAAATTGGTGTGTTTCAATTAAAATATTCTGTATCTATGCAATAAGAAGAGTTGAATATTGTATTTGGTTACTTCTTACATTCTTTCCAACTTGGTATTTGTATGTTTTAAATTGTTTTGGTATTTAAAACCAGTATTAAAACATAATTCAAGTGCATTATTGCACTTTTATAAATAAATTTCTAACCATTTTATCATGTGCCCTTATTCTGCTGGTGTGTGTGGATGGTAAGTGTCATCTACAAAAATGCTTGACCAATGTATAAAGAACCGTAGTGTCTGTGTTAACAACACTTTGGAATACCTTCCATATGGAGGCGTGGTGGCGAAAGTAGAAACGGGCTATTATCTATAATTAGCATAGCATGGCATTTTAATGTACAGTAAATTAAAACCTGAGTGGTAGTAAATGGTATAACAAAAAAGGCAACATGGAAGTTGTTATTCTTGGAAGTCTCCCTTAACTAAATCTGGACTCTTGTATTTATATGTATTTCTCAATCAAAAACTACAGAATTGAGAAAAGAATTATTTTTGATGGTGATGGATAAAGAACTTGCTGAAACAAATTTCATTTCAATGGTCACTCCTCAGTTATAGTTTCACTTCAAGTTATGTTTTTGAAATTATCAAATATGTGTTTACTACATGATAATCAACTTCATCAGTTTTGTTTTTATTAATAATTCCCTAATGGAGTCAATTCACGGTCATGTGTTGGCTCAGAATGGCCGAAGCTGCACATGTAATCTAAGCGCTAATCCGCACCACTTTTGCCGATGGGTCTGCCATTAACATCTTCCGCCGTGCTACGAAATGGAAGTATTATTTATGTTTTAGTTTCTTTACTTTTCAGTCTTATTTCTTTCCATATTTGAATCAAAATGAGATACTGCAGTGTAATTGGATGCTTTAATGCTAAAGCCAAAACTTATTGCCGAGATAAAGCGTTTTTCAAGTTTCTTCTCAAGAATTCTCAATTATTACAACTTTGGTTGAAGAATATTGGAAGACAAGGTTTTAGGCCTTCTTCTAGTTCCGTAGTATGTTCCGATCACTTCAAGAAAATTCCTATACTACATGTCAATTTGCAAAACGCAGGTTGTTGAAACAAGAAGCTGTTTCTATTATCGTCTCCGAAGCAGATACCAAAAGTCGGTTTGCCATCATCAGCAACAGATGGAAACAATATGCAGCCAGACGGAACAAAACGGTGAGTGCACTTCTCATTTACTTGACAAAAATTTAATAATCTTTTAGAATATCATTTGGAAAATTTTAATACAATTATTACTTTATGTTTGTTTTCCCAAAATCAAAATCTGTATTTTATTGATGAAAGTAAACAAACAACCGTAGCAAAATTTGTCACTCCTAGCTTAAAATTAGTGGATAAATGTCTTAATAATTTATTCATCTAGTGAATACTTTAGGAAATATGCCTGAAATCCAGGTATTATAGTTAAACTAATTTTTTAAAAGTGTCATTAAGGTTGAAAAATTAATATGGTATATAATAAATACATGTTCAGAAATTCAATATGTAAATATGAAAGAATTAATTATTGAAAGAACTTACATAAATTCTGATTACAGTGGATTGCACTCTGTTTCATCAGAGACTGAGATTTTTTCCGATGTTATGGATGGGATGAATGAGCTAAAAGATGAGCTTAAAGAATTGCAAGATTCCCTTGGGAAAAAGGCCTTCATCCCAGAGAATATATTGAATGACACTAAGATGAAGGCACTAACAGGTTTCACAATAGAAAGGTTTTCTTGCATTTATTCTTTTTTGAATGATGAAGAGGACCTTCAAACGGGAAATTTATGTAAGTGACCTGTTGATCTCTTTTTCCTGTTTCTTGTAAAATTAAGAACTGGAATTTCAAATGAATTTTTATCTGTTTTGTTTGAAATTTCTGATTCGACAGTTGTAAAATTAAGAACTGGAATTTCAAATGAATTTTTATCTGTTTTGTTTGAAATTTCTGATTCGACAGTTTCAAGATATTTTATTTTTGTAACAACAGTTCTTTACGAAAAGCTGAAACTGTTACATATATTTCTCTCGAAATCAAAAGGTGTCGAGTCAATGCCAAGGCAGTTCTATTCTGAAAACAGAGATTGTAGAGTCATTGTTGACTGTACTGAGTTTCTAATACAGAAACCTAACAGTCCAGCAGAACAGCAAATGACCTTCAGTTTCTACGAAAACGCAAATACTTTAAAAGGTATGATAGGGATTATGCCGTCAGGGACCATCAGCTTCATTTCACCGTTATATTGTGGTAGTATATCCGATAAGGAGTTCTTTATTAAAAGCCAACTGATGGATCTGTTAGAACCAAATGACGTTGTGATGGTAGATAAAGGGTCTCAGGCTGAACAAGAATTGCAAAAAATAAGTTGTAAATTGAAATGTCCTAAATTTTTAAAGGATTGTATACAGTTTGATGCATCTGATAGAATTGAAAACTGCAAGATATCAAATGTTCGAGTAACAGTAGAAAGGGCTATATCCTGAATCAAAATATACAGATATTTTGAGGGACCTATCCCCTATACAAATTTACACATTATAAATTCTATTTTTTTTATTACTTGCATGTTGTGTAACTTCCATAACTCTTAAATTAATGTTAAATAATTGTTTGCAAAAATGAATGATTTTATTGATCCCAATGAAAATTTCTAACAATGATTTTTTTTTTCTGGATTATGTCATTTGTACTTATTTTTTTGCTGGATAGTTTCTATTAATTGTTATTGTAATTATGTTAAAAAGGTGCATTTAATTCTTAGATATTGCTATTTGATGTTTAGTAGATTTGATTATTTTTTTTCAGTTTTCTTATCATTTATATGTATGGGAGAAATAATTTTTTGATGTAGTGTGTTTTTGTAAAGTATCCTCAGTTTAATTTTGCCTTATTCAGTTTTATATGTGTTTGGTATTTAGTTAATTGATCTGAGTATTTTATTTGTATTTACTTATTCGTATTATGCTTTATTATTCATATTTTACTTTTAAAAATTTAGTTCTCTGTTTGGAGTCCTGGTTCCTCTTAGCTAGTATTTTTGTGTGAGCAAACTTTAATTTTCTTTTTCTAAAGATTGTTCTCCAATATGGTTTAATATAATTTGAAACCTAATTTGGGTTAATGTGGAGTTTATGGTACCCACTTACTTCGTTACGTACCGTAAACTCCACATTTACCCTAATTTGTATATTACAATTAGTAATTTCACAGTGTATTGACTTTTTAAGTAGCATTCTTTAGCAAAGTGTCCTCGACTTTTCCCCCCGTATTCCGATTTGTATTCTATTTATATTATTGTTTCATTTACTATTTATTATTATCATGATCAATGATCTGTTTTGCATTCTTGGTATCTACTATTTTTAACTTGTAGTTTACCTACTATTTGTAACTTGTAAAAACTGTTTGTTTATATATATTCAATATATATATATTTCATATTCAATATGAAAATATTTAAATGTTTATTTTATGTACAATTTATTTCTGATAATAATGGATTTTCTGAAATAGAGATGATAATAATAGTATTTGGAAATTACTGATATTTTCTTATATTAAGTATGAAAACCAATAAAAATTTAGTTACATATGTTTTTAGCATGCATTAATAATTTATTATTAATGCATGTTATTATAATGCATGCAATTTATTATTAATGCATGTTATTATAATGCATGCAATTTATTATTAACACATGTTATTTTTAGCATGCATTAATAATTTATATTCGCTGTAAAGTTACATATAAATTTTTAGTATGATGAAGCAAATCTGTTTTCTGTGAATGAAGATAACTGCATTTTCCGAATGCCTTATATTCAACATAAAAATGGATGTGTATCCATTTCATATATCTGAACCTGCTTTCGACACTTGAAGGTACATTGTGGAGACAGAAGACAGCCCTTTGGCTTAAATCTGGCCAACAAGATGATCTTTTTCATCTGTGACTGCATGTATTTGCTTGCACCACAGTTGTAATTGATTTTCTTGAAGTGGCTTGATATATAAACACAGGTATGCAACCAAAAAACTGCATAGGATTTTTTGACTGTTTCTTATAGATTTTTACTCACTGAAACTGGGAAAAATATTTAAAAAATTCCATCACGTTGCGTTTTCTTGCAAAACTCGTGTTTTTGGTTTAATTAAGCGTAAAATTTCTCTTTTAACCTGAAATCTGGTATCATATTCTGGAGTCAAAAAACCATATCCAATAATGATTTTATATATTAATTTCATATTTCTAAGAGTGACATCCATCTTCAAGTTTGGATGATATCCGGAGTGATTTTGAGGATGGAGACACATTACCTCACCAGGACGAATCTAGCTCAGATTTTTCTGTCGTTGAGAGACCCCAACCATTTTCTCAGAGCGAGCTTAATGATCTAGTTAGAGATTTAGGCCTTTCTAAAGATGGAGCTGAATTGGCTAGTGTCAAGACTGAAAAATAAAAATCTCTTGACACCTGTAACTTATTCTCCTGGTACAGGCATCGAGAGTAGGAATTCACTCAGTTTTTCTCCAAAGAAGGAAACTTGTTTTTTGTAATGATGTTCAAGGGCTAATGAAGTGCTTTGACATAGAATATGATCCATCTGAGTGGCGTCTATTCATAGATTCGTCTAAAACAAGCCTTAAAGCAGCCTTGCTGCCTAATGGTAATTCATTTACATCTCTTCCTTTAGGACACTCGGTGCATTTGGAAGAAAACTATACTGATTTGTCTATGATTTTTGAGAAAATCAAATATAAAGAACATCATTGGATGGTTTGTAGAGACTTCAAAATGCTAACCATATTGTTGGGTTGGCAGACAGGTTACAAAAAATGTCCCTGCTTCCTATGCTTGTGGGACAGTCGAGCCAGAGACCTCCATTGGACCGAAGCTGACTGGTCACTTCGAGGTGTCTTAACACTCTGCGAAAAAAATGCATAAATACAACCTTGGTTCTACCTGAAAAGGTTTTATTACCACCTCTTCATATCAAATTAGGGCTTATGAAGCAGTTTATTAAATCACTGCCTAAAGATGGGGAATGCTTCAGATATCTATGTTCCAAGTTCCCAAAACTGTCAGAAGCCAAGTTGAAAGAGAAGTTTTTACTGGCCCCGGCATACGAATACTGTTATCCGATTCCCTCTTTTCAGAAACAATGGGGGACAATGAAAAAGAAGCGTGGGACTCTTTTAAGGATGTAGTGCACAGGTTTTTGGAGAATACTAAAGACCCTCTCTACAAAACCATTGTAACAACGCATGTTGACAGCGTATGAAGCTCATGGATGCAAGATGAGCTTAAAAGTTCATTTCCTGCACTCCCATATTGACTATTTTCCAGAAAACTTAGGAGCCTATAGTGAAGAGCAGGGTGAAAGATTTCACCAGGATGTCCGTGATATCGAGAGACGATACTATGGAAGATGGGACATCAACATGCTAGCTGATTACTGTTAGATGCTCAGATGGGAAACAGAAGATGGTAAACGAAAGCGTGTTCGGAGGAGCGTCAAAGAAAAGAAGAAAAGGTTTCACAGACAAAAAGAGTAAATGTGTAGTGAATCATGTAAAGTGTAGTAAAGTGTATCATGAATTAATAGTTTTTTGTTTCTTTTTCCAATTATAAGAAAAATTATGCATAGTTAATTGTAATAAAATATTGATTTTTTTCATCGTAGTTGTGCTTTTTTAATGTAAACTCCCAATGTTTCGCAAAAAAACTACGTGATGGAGGGAAATGGAGATCATTTTTGGATTCATCACCCCAAAAACCATTAAATTTACCAAAAATATCCCATGCAGATGAAAAAAAAAATTCTTTTGCAGACCTGTGTAATTCAAGATATACATGCATCTTTAACTTTTTTCATATTGTGCTTAGATTATTTTATAGTCCTTTTTTATATAACTTCTTTGTTTTATAATTATTGACCCTTCCTAAATGTGCTTAGTTTATTAAATTATATTGGATCTGTCTACCTAAAAACACTTGAAGAGATTATTTGGTTTTAAAAAAAAAACTCGTGAAATTTTAAGTCTCTGTGCTACATTATTGGCTTCATCTGACAATTCAACAACTATTTTTGGGGTGGTATTCTTCTTTATATTAAACATAAAATCTTATACATATGCATTCAAAATATTTTTATTTCATCATATCAGTTTACGAGTTTGCTACAGTCCAAAAGTAGAAGAAACTTTGAAATTACTAGATGACTATAAATTTCTTCTAATGTTTAATATTAGAAAAAAAAATCTAAAAATATTTTCAGTTTGTAATCTTTTCCCATTGTAGTTTGAGAAAGTATATGAAGCGTTAAAGATATTATTATTACTCTAGTTACAAATATTATTTTGAGGAACCATAATCTTTTTTGTTAGCTGAACAATCCATTTTTATGTGTTATAATTTTAAATTATATCATTTACAAATTTTTTTGCATAGTGAACATTGTTTTTGTTTGTGTCTGAAATTGAATATAATAAACATTTATACAACCATGGAAAGTAATTTGAAAAGTGGGCTCTGTTGTGTAATAAAACAATATTTTGCATTCAACTGTTTTTATTGTGTTTATTTGAAACATTACACATATTCACTATATAACAGTGTTACCCAACGTGGGCAAAATAATATAGAAAAATTTTCATTAAAATCATTTCGTACTTGAATTTCAATTCGTATTCATATTTTTGAAAATTCACTTACTGTGTTTCTCAACAGTATCCTAGTAATTTCTTTCTAAAACCTATCATTTAAGTTTCTTCGGTGAACAATTCAATTTTTGCATTTTTAGTAATGGTTTGATAATTTGCCTTTTAAAAAATCTACAATTAAAAAGTTGAATTGATGCAAATGTAAATCCTATTCTAATCACATTTTCAATTTATAAATTTTTATCTATTTATTCAGAAGAGTGTAGTTGTCTTAGAAAACTTTTTATAGCATTTATTAATAGCTATTAAGCTAAAAAAAAGTGAGAAAATATTCTATAAATAAATATCAATGTAAATCTTTTTTCTTATTTTCACATTAAAGGTATATAGTTGATTTATTTGAGAAAATTAGCTAGCAAGAAGATTTACTTTGTTAGCATTTATATTTTATTTTATAATCTGTAACAAAATACATTGAATAACTAGATTTCAATGTATTATACAGTCATGCAAGAAAAACAAAAAAAAGTTAATCTATAATTAGATTTCAGTGATTCAGAAATCAAGATAATTTTAAAACATGTGCTAACAATTATTTTTAGTGTTGAATAAATACAATCGAAAAGTTATACATAATTTAGAATATACTAAATTTCAATACTAGCTTTCAATAAGATCGTTAGCTGAAGAATTATTCGAATTAATCTTTTTTTAGAATTAATACGTAAAACATTTATACTTCGAGGGACAAGTGCCAGTGGATGTGACGAGTTCATGCAATTAGCATATGATAGATAGTACATTTTCCATCCTCACCATCTTTGATGAACCATATACAAAACATTCAATTACAGCAAAAAGAAAGTTTTGAAAGCTAGCAGACTGTTTCATTATATTTTTTAAGTGGATAGAAAAGTAAAAGTTACTTAATTTTTTATGAATGCTTGCCATTTCTCATCATACCCAATTTCTTTGATGTATGGTTCCTTTTCAACAGCAAATAAAAAAGCAAACATTCTTTTTTTGTTACTTTAAGTCATCTGGTGACACAGTATGCAATATAATTTAAACATTTGTGCATTCGTGTATTTTTATAGATATAATGCTGTATAATCTGACTGGGAATAATAATAACCTTAAAAGCTATTGTTATTTGTGTTCCAAGTTAGCAAAGCAATTTTGAGATGTGTATTAAGTATACTTAGTTATAACCTACACAAAACTTCTAAGTTAAAAATGGTTTGCTGTGTGAAATGCAATAAAATGAAAGTGCTGATTAAAAATGTTTAGTCTGGTTAATATTACACTATTTTATTATTACAATATTATATATGATTTCTCATTACACATATTACAATGCTAAACTAATTTATTTGCTACTAAAAGAATGTATAACATACATATTATAAATAAAAAAAGTATTTGTATATAACATCTCATTTCTGTAAATTTAAATTGCGATGTCGATGGATGTGACGTCACATGCATAAAGTCCATTAACGTTACGGAGAGACTCTCAATAGATGCGCAGAAGGCTCTAACTTTCGTCTGGCGCGGTCATTTTTGAGCTGACACGTGACCGTGAATTGACCCCATTGAGGTTTTGATGGTACAAATGTTCCTTATGAATATAAATTGTGCTTTTATTATTATTATTAAACTTAAAAATGACTTTCAATCTAAAATTTGCTTGCAGGAAATGAAGATGAGAAAGATAGGAACTGAACTGAAGACAAGAGCTAGAAGGAAGGAAAAAGAATTTGGAATCTGAGTCTCGGAATATATAGTAAGTTCATTTTTAAATTTTCCATTTTTTTTATCTCTAGTTCATTTTTTAAATTAGAAAATAAGGATTAGAGTATGAAATGAATTTCTAGAGTTGACTTTTTGTATTACACTGCTACCTTCAAATCAGATTACAACTTTTGTGTTCTGTTATTTAGTTATCAAATTGTATTTCATGACCAATCAGTCATATTTATCCTAAGTTATCACATTTAACCAAACATAAGCTTTTTATATCATGTGCTACTTCAAGAATTCATATTTACGTGAAATATGTTTTAGGACAGTATTCTTTTAATTTTTTGTTTGAAGTTTTGTTGATAATTTGAATCAAACCTGTTTAACTTTTTTTTTTCATGATTTGTGTATACTTGCAATCCTTTCGACACATTAAATCTTCTGTAAATTAAAGGTAATTAATGTGTTTAAGGTGTTATTATATAACTGAAAATATGCAATTACAATGTTAAGTTTGATACATGCAATCAATTCACCTTTTAGTTTTAAACCTATTGAAATATTTTTTTTCTTTTTATAAGTTGTTTAGTGTGAGTTAGCTGAATAAATGTATTGTATTTATGCTAAAGAAAGTTCTCATAATTATGTTGATATATTACAGGGTTAAAAGGAAGAAAAGTTCAGAAAAGCATGACAGATACATTGGGCAAAGAATGTATTTTTAATACTTTCTTTGCTGAATGTAGAAAAAAATGTTTCTAACATCTGCTCTAGGTATATGAACATATCTTAAGGAACTGGCAAAGTTGTGTTGACATAATAAGCTAAAAATGAGGGGAAAGGTGCATTCAATAGCAAATGCTTTGAGATTGCTTCCAGCATTTATCTGATATTGGAAACATCTGTGAAGAATGTTGACATACTAAGCTCTAAGAAGGAGGAATGAATAAAAATAAATCTTGGCCAACTAGTACATTAAAAATGTTTCTAACATTTGTTCTGTGTATATGAACATATCTTAAAGAACGGGCAAAGTTGTATTGACATACTAAGCTGAAAATGAGGGAAAAATGCATTCAGCAGCAAATGCTTTGAGATTGCTTCCAGCATTTTATTTGATATTGGAAACTTCTGTGAAGAATGTTGACATACTAAGCTCTAAGAAGGAGAAATGAATAAAAATAAATCTTGGCTAACTAGTACATTAAAAATATTTATAACATTTTTTTTATATACATTTGTTTAGAGATATTCATAGTTATATTGATATACTGCTAAGCTCTTAAAAAGAAAAATGTACAAAAATATGCCCTGGGAAATTAAATGCATTAAATTAAGAATGTGACCTTTTGTTCCTTTATGTATGTATATAGGCCTGAAAAAACTAACCAGGAATGATTTATTAGACAAAGATTAATCCTTTGCTGGATTAGGTTTTCATATGTTGGATCCAAAAAATTCTAGAAATGGGATATAGTATATATAGTAAAATGCTGAATTTGACTTCCTGCCTGTTACTTTTTGCTGATTTGTAATCATTTTAAAATTTTTGCATTAAACTGATACAAAATAATTTCATTGTTTAAATGAAATTTGCGTTTTCTCTTAATTTGTTTTTAATTTTTCCTTCTTTATTTGTGTTTATGGTTCAAAGCAAGCTCGAAGTCTGGCATAGGGCAGATAAATAAGATCTAAATGAAACTGGGCCCGAATGAAATTCTTCAATTTTTACAGAAACCTTTGCTTATTTCGAAAAATATAGTATAAAGTAGAGCAGGTATAATTTTTATATTTAAACTTTCGTTCTAATGCTGGACTTTTTTTAAAAAACATTGCGAGAAATTGTGTTCTCTGTGATAATTATTACTTTTTTTAAATTTCACTAGCTGTTGGGAATAATAAGTAAAAATGAAAATCATTTAATATGTGAGTTGATCTCAATTACCTCCATCTGCATATAATTGGAAACCAATTTCTTATATCCGTCAAAGGAAACTGTGCGAGATTTAAAATCTAATTTTGTTTCAAATTCTGTTTTAAGCTCAATTTTCTTCCCCTGTGTTTCATAATATGCAGTATTACTAAACCTGGTTATTAATTATTAAATTGGAAACTTAAAAACCGAAACTTTGATGTACAGTTTCATTTACTGAAGGTATCAGTTTTAAATGCAAATTAAAACTGGAAATCAGTAATCGTCAGATGTACCACATTCGTTAAAAGGCTGGTATTTCTACTAAATTAACTAAACTCAGCTTTTTGCTGCATGCTTGGTTTTGAAAAAACATTTGGCACTCCTAGAAAAAGTTAAATGCAGAGGATTTGGATCTTTGACGAAATAATTTTAAAAAGTGGCCTTAAAACGTAAAGTAGTGCATTGCCAAGATGAGGCTGTAAAAGAGTTTTGTTTGTTAATAGTTTTCAGTGGTTAGAGCATTAAAAGTAATTTGAAAAGAAGAATGATTTGTTAATTTACCAATTGATTTCGAATTCCCACAGAGTGCTGCATTAGTAACTAGTGAAATATATTGCTATTGAAATCGGAACAAAGTTACTTTAGTTAATATTTCATGCAATTTAACAAAACTATTTGAAATTATATTGAGAGTTGTTTAAAACGAGGTTATGTTGGTGACAATGACAAATCTGGTTTTGAATAACTGTCGCTTACCCATCTTTTAAGCTGGGCATTCACGAGAAGGCTAGGCTATGTCATTTGTCCCAAGAACTGGGTTGTATTCCAGTCTAAAACTTTAGTTAAGTCATTCACGGATGCTCCATAGTTTGTTTTGAGACACATCGTTTGAGAAGGTTCAAAGTCGCAGACTTACTCCCAGCCACCTCCAGCTGCTCCTCCCAAGCACGGGCGATTTCCGGCTTGACTAGCCTCGTCACGGGGTCCCAATTTAGGCAGAAGCTTTGTTTTCTCTCTACCCTCGCAACGGGGTCTCAAAAGGCCATTCCAATTTGATTTCAAACTATTCGAATTCCATCAGTGCAATCCATTTGCGTCAGTTTTCATCGGTTTATCACATTGACTAAAGGTTTTCACTTTCCGTGTTCGAAAAATCGTGGAATTGAGCAGCGGTGAGTGTCTTGCTTTACATGTTTATAACAAATGTATAATCTGTAAATTAAAAGTATAGAAAGTATAGTTTTTTTTTTTGGAGGGGGAGTGTTATGAATCATGTACTCTTAGATATTGTACTCTTTAAACCTCTGACTGCTTATCCCGATATTTCCACGAGCAATGTATATGTAGCAAAATTTGCTCATCCTCTAGCTCTATTTTCAAGCATATCCCGTTTTTCAATGTTTAAGCGTTAATAATGCATTTTGTGCGGTATTTAGATTTTAATAAGGTTTTTGTTAACAGATGGGGTTGGTTGTCCACTAAATTTCTTATATTTGAGTAAAGTTCGCCAAATATATTTAGATTTTAAATATCTAACAAAAATACGCAATTTTTGAAGCGATTTTTTTTTAAGTGTGCAGTCGGAGGGTTAAGTTGGGAAAGAAATTTTAATTTTTTTGTAAAATGTACCCCTATTCTTTTAATGTTGATAAAAATATATTTAGCCAAATGCTTAATGAAATTGTGGGTCTGCTTTTTCTCTAATTTTCTTAATTTGTTTTCAGTTTTACATTTTGTATAGAAGAAAGCCGCAACCAGAGGCCTCTAGCACATGAGTTTAACGTATCCGTAAATAAGTTCTCAGTTCTAAAACGACATATTAAGAGGGCGGAAGGGGCTGGTTAAAGGGCTTAAACCCTATGACGCGTTGTAGCTCACCAATGGAGCGCGGCACTTATTTACCGCTATTTAAAAGGGTTTAAAATTAAGGATTTAGATCCTGAGGTATCAAAACAAGGACAGAAAATGCGAAGGCAAAATTTTAAACCTATTTCAAACTATGTTCTTTTAGACTTACAGATTTTTTTTAGTCACGCTGATGTACGGGGGGGGGGGGCCGCAGCTTAAATTCGTTAAATCTTCAAAGGTTCATTAAAAAGGAACAAATTATCATTAAAAAATTCCGGCTTCCACGATCATGCACTGGTTGTCAAAGGCTCGTCGGATTTTCTTCACAAAAAAACCATTGTAGTTTCAGAAGTTGCCGATAGAGGACGCTGAACCAAAATTTTAAACAGATTTATGTAAACCTTGCTTTTATTGAAATACCTGGATGCACGTGGTTTCTCCATTCGATCTCAGCTGTACAGTGGCGGCGAGTCGGGGGGGGGGGAATCGCCCCCTACTTTTTTCGGGGAAAATTTAATTTTTATTTCGTTTTAGCTGTCTAAAACTAGGAATTATAGAAAAGCAATAGGGTTCGGGAAAATATCTAATTTTTTGACTGGGTCTTATAAATGTCTATAAATTTTTTTGCCCCCCCCCTCACTTTTTTTAACCCAATCGCTGTAGCTGCATGCTATATTTACCCGATCAGTTCGTTGATGATTAATCCCATGAGCATGAACGATGTATCCCCAACCTTTGCATTGCGAAAGTTTCTCACAGCGAAAAGGCTCCGAAACAAGAAAAAATCCCGTTTCATGTCCTGAAATATTGTAGCTTATCCAACGCTTCGAAGAAACAGGTCACGTGGTTGGACGTCCTTGAAAGAGGGACGCATCATTGTCGTGCAAAATGTTATAGAGAATATGGCTGCCGAGTCATCCGCAAGAAATAGTTGTGCTCGTGAAGTTTGAAAGATCAGGGTTCCCTGAATTCTCGACTCGATGTATCCTTCACAGGATCTTGCATTTATATCCGTACATATTGTAGTCTCTACACCGGTTATTGTGTCAAATAACGGTAGGGAATCTTTTACCACGTAATCTCTGCCAAAAATTGAACAAGAACAAATAGTTATGTAACGTCTGTAAGCGGATAAAGAGACTATGTACAGCAGTGGCGAATCCGGGGGGGGGGCTATGGGGCTGTAGCCCCCAGGGCTGGCCCGAGAGGGGTGCGAACGGTGCGACTGCACAAGGCCCCGCGCCGGTGACGGATTTTATAAAAATTCATTCAATTTTTTGTATCCTTCAATCATCTTTCATGTAAAAAAGGTATAAAATATTAATAATTTTTCTAAAAAGAATTATATTGCAATTTTTTTTAACTGGTTTTGAAAATTTCCTTCAAAGATCCTTTAAGAAGGTAATTGGTGGATCTTGTGGATGAGAATCCAACAATTCCCTTCGCTACCTGGAGGTCCAAGTGTTTCCTATTCCTGGGCAGAGCAAAAGGTAAAAAGTGATAACATTGTGCAGTCCTAAAGCAGGTTCGATTGCTCCAGGCATCATATGGTCACTCTTTTTTTGGTGCAGGGGGCACCCCAAAGTGGATGTCCGTCATTTGGAGATAAATTGCAAGTGATAGCATTCAATGCATTTCTTGTTCCAGAGATTATTACTTTCAGGGTAAGGAAGGCTATTAGGGGACCACATCTGTCCCCCTAATGGTTAGCAGATAGTCTTCTCCGGGGACTCTTAAACACTTCTCTAGAGCAGGGGTTCCCAAACTTTTTTCTCTCGCGTACCCTTGGATTAATATTTTTATTTTCGCATACCCGTATTGTCATAACTCCCCTTCTCCAACCATTTGCCTGTGCAAAGAAGCTTTTATCAATAATTTTAAGAGCTTAGGTAAGCTTAAGAGTCAAAAGACTGGAATTAATAAAATTTGCAGGACTTATTTTTGGTTTTAAATTTTATTCAATTTTTACAATAGTATTAGTTTATTCTTATGTTAATCACTTATGATTTCTTGTGTCCGTCATTACCAACTTTGAGTTCGCGTACCACCAACTGTTCCTTCGCGTACCCCTAGGGATACGCAGGATGCAGGGGTACAACCGGTTGGGAACCTCTGCTCTTTGAGGAATGTTTTTTCTGGTAGTCTGTTACATCTATTCTTCAGAGTCTATTCAATAATATTGAATCTGAATATTGGACTGTGTGAAACACGACGTATAACCCAAGAAGTTTTCTCAGAAGATTAAATTTCCATTGAACAGTTCGTTTGCATTCGGTGTATCAGCCAAACAGAAAATTAAAATATTCTACATTTTTTTCTTGCAGACAAATTTCATATACGCTATTTTTTCTCTCTTTTTTTAGTTATTAATTAAAAAACCTTTCCTTTTATATTTTCAAAAAGAAAATTTTAATATTATAATAGATTATTAATTTATAAAACAATGTAGTTTCCCCCTTTGATTTTGTATTTCAATATTTTTGCTATTTGTTATTACTGTATACACATTTCAGATAAATTTTTTTTATTAACAAACGACATTTTGTGTTTTCTACTCTTTTACATTTTTCATTATAAAGTGTTACTTATTTGGAACCTTTTATTAGTTTTAGAAACTTTGTCAAAGCTCATTGGATAAGTTTTAAAATATAAGAAGCATTTTGAAAATTGCTTCAATTTAAATATCCTAAAATCGAAACTATCAGTAGCTTGTGCAAAATTGTAAATAAGTTTGTAGTCAGGTGATTTTATTTTTTTTCTTTTTTTCTTTTTGGTCTACTTGTTTTTAAATATAAAGAAATAATGAATTGAACTTTTAAGAATTCACTTCATAATCTAAATTAAACGAAAATCCCATTCGTACGGCATTAAATTTTATTTAAATACTGAATACATGTGCTGACATCGTAAATCGACAGAAAAATTGAAAAAGGGTGGGGGGAGCGACGTTCTCTTTCAATTGACTACATAGTTAAAAGTTATTTTAAGTCCCTTCAACTTTCATGTTTTGAAACTCTAGTTGAAACTATTTTCGTATTTTATAATTTCAATTTTAGCACTGCAAGTTTTCAAACTAAACAATTTTTAATATTTCCTCATAAAATCAGGAAGACAGGACATATTTTTACAACATGAGTTCGCAAAAAAATAATGATAGGAATTTTACCTTTTATTTAAAAAGGAATTCTTGAATTCCGGGCCAGCCCGAAGGGTTTTCGAAAAGTGCGAGCACGCAAGGCCCAACACCGCTGACAGATTGCGCTTAACGAAACTGAATTGCATTAATTTATTTAACGAAATCAAAATTTGTCTTCAAGTTTTACCTTCCAGGTCACAATATTAATATGGAAATATTTACATTATTTATTTAAAAATAATTTATTTAAATTGTATCCAAATTTTGCTTCTGTTCTAAAATTATTTTGATCTTACCAATACGCTCGCATCTGCAAAATAAATGTTTATCAAGAAAATTTTAAAAAATTACCTGAGATCTAGCATTATAGACGAACAATTGATTTGCTTAGTCATTTTATCTATCGAATCCCCATTAACCAAAAATCTAGATCATGATGATATTATGAACGAATTTGTTATAAAACTACTAAGTTTTATATATGAAGTAATTATTTTTGTTCTTTGATTTATTAACGATTTTTGTGAGGATAAAATATTAATTTTATAAAATTAATTTAATAATTTATTATTTTATTGTATTTTTTTAATTTTTAAAATACGAAATTGTGCGATGTAATGATTAGCAAAAAGCGATAAATTAATTTGTCGGACGAAAGTTTTTCAAGGCCCCGCATGTCAATTTTGCACCGGGCCCCGCTTTTGTTCGGGCTGGCTCTGGTAGCCCCTCCAGAGCTAAACCAGAATTCTTGATTTTATTTAAAATCACTACAACTCTTATTTATTAATTTCCTTTTTTAAAAAAAAATTATGAAAACGTGCAACATTGCTTTCTGGCTTGACAGGCTCGAAAATTTTCCTACTTTCCTAGTCATTTCACTTGTAGCGTTGACGTCGTGGTCGAAAACATTTTTTTGGCTAGTTATTTCATTGTATTTTTTATTAAATTATCGAAAGTATTGTAGTGTTCTTTATGATTCTTATTGTCAGGTGACGTCTTATTGTCGCGACGATACAAATTTTTGTGACCTCAGCCCTCCCCCCCCCCGACTCGAATCCTGAATTCGCCACTGGTGTACGGCATGAAAACGTCAACACGCACAACACTTACCTATAGGCTACTAGATGCCCACAATGGCCCAACTTACCCAAGGTAGTGTATAAAGTCGGGGATGGACCAGTGGGCAGGGTCGGTTTAGCCTTTGAACCGTTCCGTACAAAATAAAAAATTGCGCCCCTATGGAACTACAATGTAAGCATTCTAAAAAAAAGATATATGGTCTTTTTTCATATTTTGTAACGAACGTCCAATAAACAACAGTGTAACTCAGGAATTGACAAAAATACTTATAATAATTTTTCACTTAAAATACTTCATTTAAAAAAATAGTTTACTGGAGTATAATTCAGACGAATTTTTTTTACGAACTTTTAATTCAGAGAATTCTCTAATTAATTCAGAAACATCTGAACAGCTACTCAGTTCATACTCAATTCCTAATATAGTGAGGTCTGAGATGTTGTTCGCAAATAGCAGACATGAAACATTTCCGCGGAAAAGCGGATTTCCGCTTTTTCGGCATCGAATTTAATCATTCTTGGGATCGATGCAAATCTGCATTAAAATTTTTGTTAATGTGTTGGGGGGGGGGGGGGGGTGCTCTCGCAAACAAAACTGGCGCCGTGTGAAATTTTGCGTATGGCTCTAAAGTGAAAGAGTTTCGAATTCATAAGATATTGCGTAATCCTGCCGAAAGTCGTTCAGCGTCCGAGTTATGTGTCGACGTTTTGCCGCGCTTTGGGTTCAAAGTTTGTCATTGGGAGGAATGCCTGAAGGTTGTATTCTTTTCTTTCTCGTTTCGTTCAATCGTCTTTCTTTCCATCCAATCAGAATTCATTCCGAATTCTGATTGGATGAAAGAAAATCTTCCATGAATTTCTTCCGATCCGAATTTCGTGAGAAAAAAAGATCGTTAGCTCTCCACGAAGGAAAAGTCATTTTATTTTCGCGTTCTTTTTAACATTCTTTTCTTCATTTTTGTTAGTTATTTCGATTTCATTTTTTTTTTTTAGTTTTCGTTCCTTAATGTTTGTCTATCAACACAGACATGACACATTTGTGCGGATTTCAGCGTTTTCGGCATCACAACTTGTCATTCTTGGGATCGATGTAAATTTGCATTAAAAGTTTTGGTAATGCGTTGGGGGAGGGGAGTATGCTCACAAAAGATGTGAATAGCACGCAAACAAAAACTGCGCGCCGTGTGCACATTCAAAATAATGTCAGATTTGATAGATAAAAGATCAGGAAGAATGTATATTGAAACATATTCTTCAATTTAGAGTGTTAAATACAAAAGGATGAGCAAAAAGCAGTGCGCTTTTGAATATTTTAGAAAAAAGATTTTTTGCGTGATGCCATTGTTAGTAACGAGGAGGAACTTGATAGTACGAAAATAGCTACGAGAAAAAAATGAAAAAAAAAAAAATAAAATAAAATAAATAAAAATAAATAAATAAATAAAATAAAAAAAGAGAGCAAAATTTAGAAAATGGAGGAAAATAGACTGGAGCACAAAAGAAAACTTGAACTGTTAGCTCAAAAAATGAGAAACAAAAGTTTTAATAATTATGTATAATCAAAAAGAGTTTTTACATGGCCATATTTTTTAGTGAGATAATTTTTACCATAGTTTTTATTTTAACAAAACTTTATACGTAACTCATTTTTCACCCATTAATTTTCTTTTAAATAATAATTCTACAATATTTTTAATATCTCAAGCACTTTTTGTATAAATTTATTCATTTATTGTCCAATTAATCATATTTATTTTACCTCACGGTGTTTACGTTTGATACGATTCCGTATTTATGAAGTTCAGCTTTTTTTTTTGTTCCAAGCCTGTGTCATGTCTGAAATAGTTCTTGATTATATTTAGTTTGAAAAACTACGTTCCCCGGATGCAACACTTATTGGAAGAGTTAGTAAAATTCTTAGAGCAGTGCTCAAGTTTGGAGCAAAATTCACACAGACATTGCCTTTTATATATATATATATAGTTAACTGGAGTAGCGCCTTGAATGTTTTGTTCTCAGTAGTACATAAAATTAGATTGTTTTATTGTTTTTTAGAATTTTTTCAGAAACATTTCTAATTAATTCATAAACTCCGTTGCGATTTTTTTATTCTCATTTTGTTTTGACAATTTTGCGCCCCTAGATTTTTTTCTCCGTGCCGGGGCACGTACTAACGGAGTGTTCGTCCGGCCCTGCAGTGGGGGGAAATACCTATAGGTAGGCTTGCCAGATTTCTGAAATGTTCAACCGGGACACCGGAATGCCCCCAGCGTCGCGGGTATTCAAGGGTACACACCCTTGGCGGGTTTTTAGAATGTTTTAGAGAGTAGTTTATTCTCAATAATATGAATAAATGGTTACTGATTAGGAACCTAAACCAGGGGTAATAATAAATGACACAAGCATAAAAATTTAAACATTTTATTTCTTACATGTTAATATTTATAAGTTACTTAAGTAAGAAGAAACACTTTGAATGAGGAATAAAAATTTGAACAATATTTACATGTACTTTCCATTGGCTGGGACTTTTTTTAGAACGTCTTTTTTGTTTTTAATCGTGTTGTAAAAATCTAAACAAGCTATTCCGATATTAATTTTACATGTCATCAAGCCTTTAACTGTAGATTCCTTCATCAAACCCCTATCATCAGTCCATGCGTTGTTCATCAAAGAAAATACTCTCTCAACTGGTGCTGATGTCCCAGGTAAGCAGAAGGCATGGTCACGATTGGCGAGACAAGACGATACGATGACAATATTATTTATTAGCAGACTATCACTCTTCTATAGTTTTCACTTTTCATACAGTACAGTGAAATAAATGACAAAGTAATTATCCTAAATAATCCTTCACAGTTAATTATTTTTAGACTTTTTTGGTCATCTATAATTAAATTAAATTTTTACCGGGACGTGAAGTAAACCGGCCAGGACACCGGGATTTTGTTTGAAAACCGGGACTATCCCGGTCAAACCGGGACGTCTGGCAAGCCTACCTATAGGTGACGTCGAATCCCCGCATAACCAAGCTGTTGCATTCACTCCATGTGGCTGTTTGGTGCGGTTTCATCGGTTGTTTCATTGTCTTCAGTGGGGGGAAATACCTGTAGGCGACGTTGAATAACCAAACTGTTGCATTCACTCCATGTGGCAGTTTGGTGCGATTTCATCGGTTGTTTCATTGTCTTTGAAGATGACTCCCAGGATTTGACTTGAAAGCGTGCATAGTGGATGCAGATTGATTTCTCTCTGTGCTCACATTACAAGACAGAAATGTGCTCCTCTCAGTAATCTTCATGCAGGATGGTGCTCTGTCCCACGTTGCAAGTTGTGGAACTCCACTCCTTTCGGACGTGTTTCGATTGATGAAGGCCGAGTGATAAGTCGAGGCTGTAAGATCAAATGGTCTCCACGGTCACCAGACTTGACTCCGATATATTTGTGACTGTGGGTTATTTAAAATCGCTTGTGTACCAGTACTTTTGCAGAACTCAAAGATGTCATTAGGTTAGGTGGAATTTACGCGGATATGCTACATTCAGTTGTCACCGATTTGACCGGCCTTTCTCGAATCATATATGGTGGAATTTCATGTTGAACGCTTATTACTTAATTAAATGCAATACAGACTTGTCCTCACACATTATATTCCAGTGCCCTCTTGTGATAACTTTTATAAGTAAATCTTTATATATATATATATATATATATATATATATATATAAAGATCTGATTACTCACTGAGCCCACTGATGCAAATCGCAATTATTTAAGGCATTTGTTATTTTCTAATGATTTTTTATTTATTGGCAAATTTATGACGCACCCTGTATATATTTCCTAATTAAATTATAAAAATATATAAGTAATTGATCCGTAATTTCATCAAAACGAGACATATAAATTATAAATCATAAAATCTAAACATATTATAAATTCAAACAACCGTCAATATAATTTAAATTATACTTACTCTAATACAGAGAACGAATGATACTAATGTGATAAAAGCCGATCTATATAAATAAAAGTGGAAATTCATAAAAGGCTTGCACGCTATTGAAATCCAAATTACTGAATAGATTTTCTTCAAATTTTGTGAGAAATATTTTGAAACAAAAGAGGGGTTCCGTGACAGTTAATTAATTAATTATTTTTATCAATTAAAAATTGCATTTCCAGATATAGAGAATATTTATATTTTTAGATCCTCTTTTTCTTTTATATCTTTAGTGTTGCCTTTCCTATTCAATGAGAATATTATAGATCATTTTATTTACTTGCCTCCCAGTTTCCGCTTGCAAGTTTAACTAAATTTATTGATCGTTTATATAATTAACTATCCGCCTTCGGTGACCAGCTTGGTCGCCTGAAATAAAATTTCAACTGAAACTCTTACGCATAATTTTATATTCATGGTTCCCTTAACAAAGTAATTTTAAACTTCAAATTACTTTAGACATTTAATTCGCGTTCTTTTCGTAGCCTTGTACTTGTTCTGTTCCTTGTTTACATCAACGTAAAATACACATGCTATTTCAACATTAAATTGGCGTGGCACATTTTACGTCCAGCAGCTTGCTAATTAGCTTAAAACACTCTGATAAAAAGAATTAAAACATAGCAACTGTAATCATTCAGTTTATTGGATTATTTTGTCGTATACTTACTATCTTGAGGACTTCCTTTATAGATTTCACAAAAAAATTGATGAAATAAAAGAAGAAAGTAAAACCCAGTAAGATATTTTCAACAATGGAAGAGAAACACGCAATTAAATATTTGTTTAAACAATGAAAACTGTTTGAAATGCGTTGGAATGATGAAAAGTATTGTTGTAAATTATGCCAAAAAATATTTTAAAAGATTTATTAAAATTAGAGAAAAAATCGTAGGACAACTTAACTGATAAAGATATATATTTAAATGATTAATGATTAAAGATATATATTTTTTAAATTTTAAGAATAGGTAAACGATTTAATTAACTATATAAATTTAATTATAGATTTAATTCTTAAATGTATCGTTCTGTAAAAATTAATAACTTATGGAAAAAATTAAATTTCAGCTGTTTTTAAAAATCGTTTGATACTTTCTCTAATTTTTTATGAAGCTAAGAGATTTAAAAAGTTGCAAGTGATGATCTCATTTTAATTTAAAATGAAGTTTTAAGTAATAAAAGGTTTTCTGTGCATTTTTTGCATTAAAAATCTTGTATATACTTTTAAAAAATGTGTTTATTTACTCACATAGCTCATCAGCTGCTTTGATATTTGATACCTGAAATCTTTTTGATTTTATAAATGCCAGAAAAACCCGTGGAAAACTTTCGCACATTTAACCTTACCCTTCCCCTTAAAAAATGATATAGTCTCTTATTGAGTTGTTGAAATTAAATTCTTAGTGAAGTGTATAAACAAAATAGCAAAGGCATTTGATTGATGTGAACGTATTTACAATACCTCTTTATACACAAAATTTGGTGTAAGGTATAAAATAAATGGTTTAGAAGGTGAATGAGTTTAAATATAAATTTAGAACTGAAAGATTGCCAGATTATAAAAATAGATAACATTTATTTAACGAGAATGCGGATAGCGATAAGCGAATAAAAATGTTTACAACTCTGATGTCACAATCTTGTTGTTCCGTTGCCACTCGCTCTTTTATTACCAAAATGAATTTTAAAAATAAATCGGAGCCTTACATTAGAATGCAGTCTTCCAGTTTTTGTTTGTCATATTTGGTAATTACAAAAATATTGGTAGATTTAGCGACTCTTGGAAACGCTACATAGAGTTGTCTATGAGTAAGTAGAGTATTTGGGAAGTAGGGGAAGGTTGCCAAATTTGAACCACCTCGACATTTTTAATGAACAATGATGGAGAAATAATTTCAATAAAAAGCAATTTGTAGAATTTTTGTAGTTTATTTACCTTCAAAACAATGTGATTCACTTCTTATGAAATACACTTTAAATTAGGAAAAAAATTGGGTCATCAATCCAATTAAGGAAAGTGGTTGCGCAAACTGAACCACCAATTGCTTTAGAAAAAATTAAAGCAAAAATATGTTTTGATTCTCAAATTCACACCAGCACGCAATGTATGAACCCAAGTGTGACACTTTATGCATTGTATCAGTTCTTCCTTTTCTTCTTCACATATGATACAGAACTAAGTAACCATAGTTTTTTTTCCCTTTTTGAACCAACGTACGTCTTTAATGCTCTTTTATTGTTTTTCTGCCTTGACTTGTTCCACTTTCAATTTATGAAGACTATTAATGATTACAACTGCTTTCAGGGCTATTCCTCTAGTTCAAGATAATAGTCCTTCGATTTAATTAAACAGTTCAATTTAAGTGATTTTTTTGGTCCAATCTAAACAACTTTTAAACAAAAAAATCCCCCAATCTCATCTTTAAACTTTTTTCATAAAATGATTATAGTAAATTGTACCCAAAGAAATTTCCTATCTCAGGAAATAATAGCATATTTTCCTACTTTAAAGCAGCATTAAGACGTTTTGTCTTTTTCTTTAAAAATAATTAATTGATGATACCTATATCTAAACACTTGCTCTTCAACTGTAACAACGTAACAGTGCTTGGCTAGATGCAAATGACGGCTATTGCTGTCTTATCTTCTCAGTATTATAAATAAATTAATAAAATGTATATCAGTGCTAAATCTATTTCCTTTTAAAATCTCCATTGTTCTGGTAAGAATGAACGATGAAATATATATCATTAAGTGCTTTTCTCAAAAACAAATGTTTCTCAAAATTAAATTTTGTATCTCTAAATTATCTATAAATTTTTATTATGATAATATAGGTGTTTATTCTTGCATTTTTAAAATTTTGTATTACAGAAAAATCGAAATGAATTCAAATTAGCTGAATTAATGTGAAAAATAAAGTTACATTAGTTTATAAAAAATATTTTTTCTTTTTGTTAAATTATTCTCAAGAAATCTGTCTAGTCTTCACAACTACCAAGAAGTCTATAGCCGTCTTTTGTATATCAAACAAATCGTGATATTTAAAACAAATGACGGCTATAGACGTCCGCCATTTTTTAGAAATATTTATTAGAAAAGATAATAATTTTATTCTGTAAGTTTGAAATCTTCATGGAACTCCCCAAGAATCAACTAATTGTACCTCAGATAGACGATCTGTACACCGTGATCAGTGTAAAAATTGATTTCTTTGGCAAAATCTTGTGCCTGATTGGTTGCTTATTCATTCGAGAAACTAAGCATACAAGATGAACCCATTTATCTATTAATTAGATGACACATCATATCTGGGGCATGTACAGTTGTTTAAACCGATACAAGAACGTAAAGGACATCTGTGGTACTTAATCGTATCCAAGTTGTTTTGGTCTTTTAAATTTATTGCTACTTTGACTTCATTACAGATTTAAAAATAAAAAATTCTGTAATTCGCTTCACGAGTTAGGCACATGATCCTATGCGTTGTCGAAGGAATCAATATAGCTTTTTTCAGGCTTCTCTAATAAGTTTATCAAAAGAAAATTTAGTGTCTAGAAACAACACACAAGGTGTTAGTTTGTAAGCCTACCTGTTTGTACCTAGGGGTAGGGTGACCCCAATATTTGGATTTGGCTCAAAGTTATATAGCAAAGTAGGGGAATTAGACTTTCCTTTGGACATTGGACTTATTTTTCGCTATATTCCTGAAATTAAGATTTACTGAATTATTTATGAGATGGTTTTTTGCTGTTTTGAGCTGATTTTTATAGCACTGATCCGTACTTTGCCAAACTCTATGCACCGATTTGCTAAATCGTCTTCATATTAATTTCTTTGGGCGGTTGTTGAAGGGATTAGAACTTATAAGCAAAAGAAAAAAAATCATATTAGTTAAGATAGGATAACAACCCCAAAAGTAGAAATTGATCTAAAACAAATTTCATCTTTTCTTCATCATTCTGAACTGACTATTGTATACATATTATTACTACGTATGGGCCCAACATTCAGTTTCTATAAAAAGAAAGATTCATTGAGATCAACAACTGGAATTTGTACAATAGTATAGAAATTGGAGTACGTCGAACTGATGGAAAGTTGTCTTTTAGGATGCATCCCAATTTTTAATCCAGCGAGTAGGTGAGTGATGGGATATCGGGCATAGAAATTCGGAACGTCAGTATCCTGGAACACAGATTCGCACAACTCAATTTAGTGGTGCCAACAATATAATATGGAGAGAGCCTCACGCTGCTCTCTTGATCGTCTGATACTTAGAGAATGCAATCTGAATTTATATGGTTGGTGCAAAAATGATTGCTTTTTTCCCCTACAAATTAAGGTGCTAATCTTGAAGCAATGAATGAGTTTTTGCCAATGATGCAATACTTCCCATTGTTAAGTTTGCCATCTTTTTTTGAAAATTTATTATCCCACATTCATAGAACTTCTGGCCCTTATCAACAACAAACTGAATCAAGTGTGATTTCACTGCATCATTATCATTGTGACATTTTACCATTCAAAGAGTTTTGTGAAAACATAAATAAATTATAATTTGAAGGTGCAAGGTCCAGACTTCATAATGGAGGTAACATCACTTCTCAGCTAAACTAGTAATTTTTTTACGAGTCATTAAAAATGTGCATAATCTTCCGTTGTCATGAAGGAACGTGATTTCTAAACGATTCGCTATTTCTGAACATTTTTCTTTGATTACTTTTTATCTAATTTCACTAGTTTTTAACAGTACACTATTGGAAAAAACTGAAAATTGAAATAACTCTGCAATTCCACCAAACTAATACCATAATATTCCTTTGAAGAATTTTCAGCTTTCGATCTGGTTTGTGCTGGCTGGATAATCACGATTTGTACAGGATCTTTTCGATTGGTGCTATGACAAACAATACATTTTTCATCATCATATACGATTCGTTTTAAAAATGGATAGTTTTTATTATGCTTGGGCTGTAAGTCACGGATTTGATACGCTATGTTCATTAAATTTCTTTCAATTAATGTGGAACTCAAATATCTATCTTTTCAAAAATCCCAGCTTTTACAAATGGCTGTTGATGCTTGAAAAATGAACTTTGAGCCATTTTCAGCAGAAATAAATTTGGCAAACCAGTTCTGACAAGTGAATTATGGACAAGTTTTGTTTTGGAATCGCAGAACTTCCTTGCCCAATATAAATTTCCGTTTTCCGGCAACCCTAAGATTTAAGCAATCGCCAAATCCATTGGATACTTTCACAAAATTTAGCAACCAGTGATTATCTAAATCGTTTGCTTAAAAATTTAACCCTCCAAACAAGCTTTAGAAGTCACCAGAAAGAGCGATAACTTGACAGCCATTCCACAAAATGAGGCTCTTATTTTAAGTAAACATTGAGAGCTACAGCAATAAGTGATACTCAAGGTGAAATATAGTTGGCACTTATTTAAAAGTGCAACAGTGGTTTTAAGTTAAAACTGAATACATGCCAGATGGAAGACGCATACAAATTTTAAACTTTTGCAAATTCATATTCCTGAGATATACTTAACTTTTTTGATATCGACGGCTCATAAAAAAAATATTACAATTTTTAATAGAAAAGTGGGATTTTTTATATTTGCAATCCTTCCATATAAAGACAGGATACCCGAGAGTGATCTTTATTATTCTAAACATTTTTAATTATGAAAAGTAGAAATGAAGTGCAGTTTGGCGGCAAAAGAATGAAGTTTTAGTTAATGAAGTTCCATTTTTTTACAGTTCATTCAGTGTAACTCTACGTGTTCTTCTTTAGTAACACGGAGATTGTCCAGTCTGTACTTTATTTTCCCCGAGTGTTTTTTAACATTTCCTGTGTCTTTAAACTTCTGCATCCATGCATAAGTTGAAGGCACACTTGGACTTCTATGGTACATCAGTGATTTTGCCTGAGCGGTCGCCATTTTATTTTATTATTACAGCTGCCAAGTGATTTGCGCCATCTACCTCAGACTATTGAACTACCAGAAAAAAACTGTTAGATTGCTTCATTTTTTTGCCACAAACTGCATTTCTTTTTCGTATTTTTTATTAATTTTTGAAATAATAAAGATCTTACTCGGACACCCTGTATTACAAAAATGTAACCATGTTTATTCGTACCTATGTTCCACGAAAGTAGTTATTTGAAATTTTATATTGTCAACTTAGAGAACTTTTATATTAACATACGAGGAAATTGTTTTTGCAAAACCCTTTCACCCCTAAATGATTTTCGTTTGTGGTATTTTGCAGTGCTGATGGTATACATATGCACCATCAGTAACGAAAAAAATAAAATTAATTTTATGGCATAATGACGTCAATTTTGTGAACATGTTCATAGCTTATATGAATCTCTAACTGCTGAAAGGAAACAAATCACCAAATACAGTGGAACCTTGGGAATCCTAACCCCATCTCAAGATTTCAAAGAATGAACAGGTCTCGGAGCATTCCGAGTCCAAAAACATTTTTGGAATTTTGTCTGTCTGTCCGTCTTTGTAAACGTGAAAACGATCACTCAAAATGCAGAATTATCTAGACTGAATAATTTTGATTTGTATTCTTTACACCAAAGCTGTAGATACGCATCAAAATTTGGAGTAAATCGGTCAACGAGAAGATGTATGGTTAAGATGTATTGTTGGGTAGCGGTGGCCTAGTAGTATGGCCTCGGTTTCGGGACAGGAGATTATCCGAATATCTTTTTTAATTTTTTAAATGGAGAAAAATAACAATTAGGAATCAGAAACAAGGCTAATTTTTATTCCTAACTTAAAAGAAAACATTTGAATTGGTATTTAAGAATGAATACAAAACCTGAATTAGAAGAAACAAAATTGATTATCTTCTTTGACGTAAGGAACTAAGTCTGCTTGACGATGTGAATCGCCGCTAGCTCTTTTCCTACTCTTTCACAGAGCACCCAAAGTCAATACTCAACTGCATTTGATATATCAAGAGTATTTTACCGGATAATCCGAATTTCTCGGAATCCGAACAGAGGTCAGCCCCAATTAGTTCGGATTCCATAGGTTCTACTGTAATAATTTTACAAGAAACATAAAAAGACATTAACTACAGTTCCTGGTGAAGCAAAATTTACTTTCATTTTTTTTCTAAAAATGTACGGCTGTCTTCTAATACACATTTCAGATTTTTCATTAATCAATATAATCCTCAGGGCCCTGGGATAGAGAAATTGGGGCCTCATCAGAATCGTAACTAGGAACTTAAACCCCTGTGACCTAAAGAAAATGCATACATAATAAAATAATTTAAGATAAAATAAGAGACAGAGAAAGAAAAGTCACATGTTCCCTGATTAATGTCTTATATTTTGACAAATCGGAAATTTTTCACACTTAAAATTAAATTTAAATGATTTCTTTGGTTCAAAATTAAAATAAAATTAGTGTAGTAAATTTGCAGGCACCATTGGCACCTCTGGACTACATCCCATTGGATAAGATAACCTTTAATGTAGTTTAATTTAATTGAATGAAATCCTCGGTCATTCCGAAGGGAGAATGTTGAAACAAGAACTCACGAATGTCACCTGGTGTCGCTGCGCACTGTTTCCAGGTTTCTATATTATATTGAAACTCTCTCTGACGATGCCTTGTTGGTTTTTGTTCCGTGCTTGTCTTGTGCTCCGTGTGTTATGTGTTGGTCTTCTATGTTTATTCCAATAAACTTATATGTTTTGCTTACGATTGGAGTATGTCAGAAATGTTGCCTGCGAGTCCTTTACTGACAGGTCAGCGAAGTTATTGAATTTAATGCGAATATTAAAATTTACGAAGTTTGAACAGCCCTGATCGCCCTTCTATTTATTAAAAGGTTTTGTGTTTTGGACTTTTCCCCTTTCTACAGTTAGCGATTCATATGTACCTACTGTTCCTGTCAAAGACCAGAGACTAACAGTTTTGGACGATTTTTTTACGAAAAGGGGTGACAGGCAATGAGTAAGATGAGAGCTCTTTTCAGGAGTTATTCGTCATGTCGTGACCTTCGTCCGATTAGGCATATTTTTTAAGTTAGTCTTTTTCTTACTTAGTCTTTACAGCAAATCCATAAATGAAAATAAAGTATTTCTATATACTGCTAAGTAAAATATAAAAATCTCCCCCTCCACTTTTCACTTCACCCCTATTTCGGCGAAATCATATCCGCCTTGCGCAAAAGCGCGGTAGGTTTCCGTATCTGAGAATGATCAGTATTGCTTATTTATTTTTGTTGTTCATAAAAAATGTACTTTTGTTGACTTTATGTATATCACATTCTCATTTTAAGAAAAAGGTAATTCTGTTAAAATTTTACTAAATAAGCTGTTCAAAAATTCAGTTATCTTTTACAGTTAATGATTCTATTTTCTAAATTACTTTTTCAGGTATCTTGTAAATTTCGCATACGAAAGATCATTTAGTCGGCAAGGAATATTCCTTCCTTCCTCTGCGTCGCAGTTGCCGAATAAAAAATCTTTGAGACTTAGGAAGCGAAATGCAGCTTCGGACCCTTACAAAGCATTGTCATGTGTTGCTCGAAAGGTTGCCGGAGTCGGTATTACCGATCCTGGAAAATAAGACGACGAAAAGAAGGGGACGAAAAAGGAATAGGGGGGAGTTGAAGCACGATCTTCCTTCAACTTCAAAAAGAGGAAGAGGTAGACCCTCAGCTCAAACTGCTTCGAAGCTCGAAACACCACCCAAGCAGAAAAAAATAACGGCAAATAAAACTGACGGCAAAGTACCCAAAAAAGATGTCAGAAGCAGAGTACAAGAAAATGAAGAAAAACGTGGATTTTCATTGCATTTCCTAAAAGAAGGAACCGAATCAGTAAAAAGTGAAGACGGACAGACCTCAAAATTCTGTGTTCGCTATGGGTCTGACTTTTATGTCAGACTGTTCAAAAATTATTTATATGCGTTAATTGTGAATGAGAATAATATGAATAATGAAATCAAGGAAAGACATCTCGAAAAGGAACTGATTATACTGAATGAAAAATATGAGAAAGTCGTGAACAAAAGCTTAGTTAAATGGATTCTCGAAATTTCCTTAAACGGAAAGGAAGTTTCGCTGGAAAATCAATGGGAAAAAGTAAAACATGCTGCAATGGAAGCAGAAAGCGAAGTGTTAGATTGTCAGAAATCAAAGCATAAAAATAAGATGCCGAGAAAGCGAATGGCTGAAGGAAGCTTCTATTTCTTTCCACCAAAAACGCCTGAAGTAGCTAAACCGATAAACGATGGCGCATCTACGTCCACTAAAGAGATTTACCATGAAAGAGAACATTTCCAAATTAGTTCGGGCGAAGCAAATGTAGAAGCCTCTAAGACTCCTATTAAATCTCCTTTACTTGAAGAAAACACCATTACTGTCGAGGCGATAGATACAAATCAATCTGAATTTCCTACTAGTGAAAGGGAAGCAGAAACTTCTAACTTGCAATCCAGCGTAATGAGGCTAGTAAATGATATCGCCACGCAGCATTCAGAGCAGAAGCATAATGCGACTCAGTTACCTGATGATGGCGGTATTACTAATTTGTTATTCGATCGAGTACCAGAATCTATTGAAACAAAGGTATTTGTGAAGAACATTGAAAACTGCGATAAGATTCAGAAACCTTCGAATGAATACAATAATGATATTGACTTGAAATCTAATGGGCAGCCAAAAAGTTTATGTACAACGCAACAGCTTGATACGACTTCTGTAATTGAAACTGAGAAATTTTTGGAAACCCTAGAAGAACAAAAGATTAAGAAACCTTCAATTGAATACGATAATGATATTAATTTGGAAGCTAGTAAACAGCAGGAAAGCGTATGTACAGTGCAAAATATTGATAGGACTACTGGTTTAGTAGTCAAAGAAGCACTACTATCTAATGAAATCGATAAGACTCGGAAATCTTCAAGTGACTGTGATATTTATTTGAAATATACAGAACATGAAAGCTTATCTGATAGTGGAAAAGTGCAGAAAACCTTGTCACCGACAAATCTTGTTCCTAGCGATAAAAAGATCAAAGAAAATTGTGATCTGTCAATGCTTGTTGACGCACACAAAATAAGCGAGGAGAAGCAAAAGTTATTTCTCGCCTCTGATATCGAAGAGAAAACTTCCTCACTCATTGAAAATTCCATAAGTAACAATAGGTCCGACAGCCTTTACGTTGAAAATAATAAACCTGCAAATAGTAGTGAACTTTGCATTTCAAAGGGTGAAGATATTGATGACGCAAAACCTAGTCATATTCCTGGTGAAGACAATGTGATTAAAACACTTTTGGACGAGTGCATTCAACTTGCTGAAAATCAGGATGTTATTCCATATGCAGAACACAATGAGGTATCTGTAACAGAAATTGAAATAAGTTATGACGTTGAATCTCCATGCCCAGATGTTGACCTGGGATTTAGTCAGGACACTGCAGAAGCGAGAGATTCCTCGCTTGAAAATGTCTCCACGGCTAGTGAGAATTTCTTATATGTAAATAGTTCTGCATCTGATGAAGAACTATTCCAGTTAATTAATGAGGTACTAGAGAATGTGGTGTCTGTGGTGGAAACAGAAACATGTTATGACCCTAACAGTGTACTTCCTTGTTCAACTTCTGACATGGCATCTAATCATAACAATACCGAAGGGAGTGAAGATGTCTTGACTCTAAATATCTCTATGCGTGAGAATTATCCAGATAAAGAAGCGTTTCAGCTAGTTAATGAACCATTAAAGAATATGGTCTCTTTGATGAAAACACAAACCTGGGATGATGTTGTATTTCCCTGTTCAATTTCTGGCTTGGAATCTAATCCGGTCTGTGCTGAAGAAGAAAGAGCTTCTTCGCTCACAAATATCTCCACGTCCGGCACTACTTCCTTACCCGTAAATAGCTCTACAGGTGGTGATGAATCAGTTGAGTTACTTATTATTAAGACACCAAAAAATGCAGTCTCTGTAACAGAAACCACACTATGTTATGAGGCGTTTCCCCATTTAAGCTTTGACGGGAGATCAGTTCATGACACTGCAGAAGAAAATGATAGTTCCTCACCTTCAGTTGTCTCCATGCCTGATGAGAGACCTAATAACGATAACAAAATTTTATGTGAAGACTCCACCAATACCGACTCTCCACTTTTATCAGAAGAAAGAAACGAAATTTCCTCCATTGAGAATGTTTCTGCAGGCGATGAGGGAATATGTAGATATATTATGGAAGAGATTCTTAAAAAAGACATCGAAAATTGTTTTACTGACACACAGTTGAATGAAAATATTACTTCTGATAAAATGCATGATGACTCATCGAAAACTGTGTCCTATGTAAATAAAGAAGACAAGTTGGAAGTTGAGTTGGCCGAAGAAGATTTAACTTCCATAAATGGATCACATGAAAAATATGAGCCAAAGTACAATGAAACTATGTTTGCTAAAGACAATAAAATAAATTGCGATGAGCATCGGTCTCAGGTATATGAAGTTATATCTGATGGAGAGGAAGGGAAAGTTTTGGAAGAAGAATTTCTTTGTAGACCTATTGACATTTTTGCTAGACCTGAAATCCCCGAAGGTGTTTTTATTTTAAGGTCAGATTGCCTCGGTTATCTAAACAAGCTGAGACAAACTAATGATGATAACAGTGGATTCAGATCAGAATATTCTGCATATTGTAGCGAAGACGGAAACAGAATTGCGCAAGAGAGTAAATTGAGGGATTTAGCTAAACAACTTCAAGATGAAATGAGAAAAAAACCGAGGGAAAATTCTGCTAACAAATGGAAAAATGAAGCGAAAAATATATTGTCTTGGCCTGGTTTTGATATTGATTTTTAACAACCTCCTCTGTACAGTTCTTTATCATCACTAAAGAAAGATTTATTTGTATGCGAAATTATACAAAAATGTCAAGATTTTTTAATAAAATGTAAATATTTATTTAACGGAAATCTCAAAGTTGCATTAATTGAATTAAACATAATTGTGCTAACAACGCGCATCATTTTCTGGAGACTATCATAATGCTTTTTCCCTAAAAAAAAATGACACGTATTTTATGCCTATAGATACGAAATTCTTTCACTCTTAAACGGAACCTCTGAAAATTTGGGACAAGATTTAGCAGTCTTTAAGAGCAATGAAAGAGAAATATTATTTATTTAGCCAACCTTATTCTTGAAAGAGAAACTAATCATTAAACTAAATACTTAATTGTTTACTAAATTTTTGCAATGATGATCTTTATAAAGAATAGTTTTTTACTATAAACCAATGTTTCCCAACGTGGGGCTCACGCCCCAAAGGGGGACAATTCGAAAATGGACTCATTTAGAGTTTAATAGCATCCGTCGACTGTGATTTAACCCTTTATTTCCCGACGGAACTTTTAAAGTCTCACTTTAATCATGCTTAGGTGTTCGTAATATGAACTTTTTTTTTGACGGAATTCTCAAAAACACGATGAATGTAGTTCCAACAAGCAGTAGATAGCAGATAAAGTCAGGAATTGAAAAAAAAATTATTAATTTAATTAAGTTTTTTAATTAATTAAAAAAGGTTTTTTTCTCTTTCCTGGGGTTATTCCGTCCAATAACATATTTAATGGTTTAAAAAAATTACAAATTTGCTGGTAAATTAATTCGTGAGTTAAAGGGTTAATTAGTATATAGTTTGAAATTTACCTCCTGTGTTTCTGAATTTCCTAGTGATTTTTTCCTAAGACCTATCATTTAAGTTTCTTCAGTGAACAATTCAACCTTTGAATATTAAAAAAATTGTAATTCATAGGGGGCATAAAAATGTTAGAAAGGCTTAGGTGGTGCATGGCACTAAAATGTTGGGAAGCACTGCTATAAACAGAAATTTTTTTTTTTAGAAAAATCTAAAATGTACATAGTTATGTATCTGATTCTGTAAATCAAAGAATTGATATATATCTATAACATCATATGGTTTTAGATTTCTTTTACTAGGCACATCTGTAAACATGTGTTTAAGAGACATTTAAAAAGTTTGTAGAAATGCACAGTCGTTAACGAAATGAATGGGACACCTCTGTAATTCTGGTATATATTATCGCATCTTCACAAAACTAGTGCCATTGCTAATGGCTCAAGAGGACATGTTTATTTAGATAAAAAACTGATTAATCGAGTTAATTAACAGCTATCTCGGAATTTCCCCATTACGCCTATCATTTTTTTTCGCTGACTCGACTCCCCATAAATTCTTATACAGTTGTGATGATAATTTCGAGAGTTATAGGGTTTTGAAAAGTGACGTTTCCCATGTTAAATTAATTTTAGGAACTTTTGACGATATCTCGGAAAGTATTATATATTTGTCAAAACTTTTTTTCACTCTCTAAAAGAACACTAATTTTTAGGTAGATTCCTTATAGGAGGTCTACCTATTGCAATGGTTCTCATGACACGACTTCCAGAAAATTTCTGCAGATCTTCACCGATCATGACCCCTAGAACCAAAACCACCCTTCGTTAAAAAGTTTATATATATAGGTATATATATGTATAATGCTTTTTCCCATGTTATCTTGTGAACACGATAACTGGAGTAATTTTGATTTAAATTTAACCAGCGTGGGATATGTTGTACGGATAGTGAAAATCTCGGTTGAGTTCGTAGATGGGCTATCCAGCTCAAAGGGGGTGGAAATTTTCATTTTCCGATAATTCCCTTACGATTGAAGATAGAAAGAAAATCCAAATTAGGCCAATTATTGCCTTATCATAACAAACAACTTTTGTATTGAAACTTTTTCGATAGCTATAATGGGGAACTTCAGCATTTTTTTATTTTTTAAATCGATTTAAAATGCTTCGAAACGAACAATATCATCAACAAAAAATTCTAGACAGTTTTTTTTTTTAAATTTGCAATCAAAATTCGCCTCTCAGAAAACACGGGAAAAACGATCCATTTTGGCGCGAAACAGGTCTGACGTCACAGTTGCCTGACAGGGGAGCACATACTTCCTTCGTGTTCGTTCTCTATAGAGATTCTCTTTTTTTCTATATTTTCCGACTATCGAATCAGATAAAATAATGTCGGCAAGATACAAGTATTGTACTGATCCTAAATGTAGTAATAAACTGTAACGACACCCGATAAATTATTTATCGATGTGCCAAGAAATTATGTTATTCGCAAAAACTGGTGTAAAGCGATGAAGAGAGATCCGAAGCTTAATCCGGAATTATCAGCAAGCAGCATTCGTCATGTCTGCGGAGATAAATTTGATATGAGTTATTAATCTATATTATATCTATTAAAATTGTATATCATGAAGCACAGTAAATTCAGAATTCGATATCTTTTTTGTTTTTAAAAAAAGCATAAGGTGAGGTTAGCAGCCAAAAAAAAGGTATTTTAAAGCAAATAGTTAAATTAATTAGTTTTTTCCCGTTTGATTACATGGAATTTATTTTTTTACTCTTTGAGAGGCAACGGCCCCTCAAAGGGTAAAAATATAGAAGATCCCACCTCCTTTAAGATTCTTTTTTTAAAAAAACTTGCTCTTGCTATTTTATTGCATACATTTTTTCAATGAATATTCGAATGTTTCTTATATTTTTTAAAAAAAAGTACAGTACTATTGAAAATTAATAAGAATATCTTAAAAATTAGTTTAAATTCACGACTTTTTTTCTAATGAAATTCATTTTCATTTGTAGTTCAACGAAATAATTCGCAGAATTCATTTTTGATGCAAAATAAATCCTTTATATTCAATGAACGTATTAAAATCAAAATTAGTCTTCAAAAGTTACTTAATGAAGTATAAGGGGAGGTTAGCAGGAAAAAAGAAATAGATATTTTAACGCAAATAGTTAAATTTAATTTGTTTTTTCCCTCTATTATCCCTCTTTTTTGATTACATAGAATTTACATTTTAAGAAACCATTGATACCCCATAACAATATCAGGAAGCACTGTAAACAAGAGCCTTGAATTTCATATTTGTTCTGTTTTTGATATAAGTATAAAATGAGTTAAACGCATAAGTATCTATATGAGTTCGTATTGAAAGATTACGTGGTAGCTACGTGTAGTTTTAAGGTTCTATTGTTGATTAAGGTTTATAAATATATTTAACATTGTTTCTATTTTGGCACCGATTTTAAAAAGAAAATTATTTTATACATTTCAAACCACGGTTTTGTTTAATTTTTTAAAAGTTTATTTTTTATTTTTTCACATGAAAAGTTAAGTTAAATTAACCTACACGAAAACGTAGCTGGCCTTTAGCGGTTTCCTGCTTTTTTTATTTATGCTGATTCATCCACACGGGGAGAGTGATGATTTAATACCATTATCAGAATTACTTTATTTCTTCATTTTCAGTGGATTTTTTATGGGAGTTTAAAGATTTCCTTTCTTTTTTTATGACGAATTCGGTTAACATTAAAAAGAAGTTAAGTTAGAATTAATTTTGTTTCATCGGTTCTGTTTTTCATGCTTTCTTTTATTTTTTAAGCACTCTGTCTGTCTACAAATTATATACACACCATAGGATATTGTTTGGATTCTGAGTTATGACAGGGTTTTTTTCAGCTAAGTTCAGCATTTTATTTTATTTTTTGTTTTATATTGTTTCATCGAGGAGGATTATAAGACAAAAAAAGGAGAAATCTTGCCGTTGTGCTTTTATTCCTCGTATCTCAGCCACCATAAAATCGGAATTTTTCTTGAAATACATTGCCATCATTGTAAAATCAATCCTTGGCAAACTATTCGATTTAGCTTGTACAAAACCAATATCCATTGTGGAAATTGAACGTTGAATAGTAGAAAAGCCAAAAACTTCACTTTTAAAATGTTAACTGGTACAAACGCCATGATTCAAAGCAGGGTACAAAAGTAACGAAAGAGAAGTATGTGAAGGAAGGCAACTGTGATGCCAAAATCTACTCGGCCAATGAGAGTGCGTTTCGGATTGCATCATGATTCCTGCTATTTCAGTTCATCTTTCGCTCTCAATATTTAAATAAATAAATTTTTATGTAAAATTTCACTTGCATATTTGAAATTAGAATGATTTTTTCTACAAATATGGATGGCTTTCACGTGTTTTTAAAAAATGCTGAAGTTCCCAATTGCTTAGAAGTTATGATCTGAAAAGTGATTTTCCTTCCCTTCTCTCCCTAACTAAAATACCTTTTAACCTAAAGTCTCCCTGTTGGAAAGCTCTCTTATTTGCAGTCTCCCCCCCCCGCTTTCATTCTTGCATCTCCAATCCTTATGAGAATAGATGGAGAAATGTTCTTTTCTTTATTATTAGTAATAGAGACGTTTATGTACTTTTGCCAACGTTATCTTGTAAACACGATATCTAGAGTAATTTTGATTAGATTTTAACTGGCGAGGGATATGTTGTAAGGACGGAAAATCTCGGCCGAGTTCGCAGATGGGCTAACCAGCTCAAAGGGGGGGGGAATGGTGGGGGACTGAAAATTTCTTTTTCCCATAATTCCCTTACGACTGAAGATAGAAAGAAAATTCAAATTAGGCGAATTATTGTCTTATCACAACAAACAACTTTTGTACTTTTACAACTTTTTTTTCTTATATCAAAAGAAAAGTATCAGGAGAAATAATTTTTAATGAAAGCGCAGTTCTCCTTGACTCTCAGAGACAATTTCTAAGCAATCTTGCAAATAAGGAGCGTTCTTTACTTCGTAAACTTTGTAACAACAGATGATGCTGATGTACATATTGTGAAGACCGCTATAGAGACATATGAGAAGATTAAGAAACAAGTTGTGGCCAATATGTTGATTTTCTTGTTTTACTTAATGCTCTTACTCAGACCTATATGGATATTCCATGCTGAAAGAGGGTAAAGGTAAAATCGAAGATGGGTCTCTATAGCTCTAAAGATCTGCGGAATTGTAATCTTGTGATCGAGTCCATTCTCTTCCTTCATGCGATTAGTGGTTGTGACACAATCTCAGGTTCTATGGGAAGAGAAAACTACAAGCAGTGCAATTTGTTCAACCATAAAAATACCTGTATATGTATACTAATATATGTATACCCAATGTATAACAAATATGTATACTAATGTAATTTCTCCCTTTACTTATAAGATATCCTTGTCCTCTCTTCGACAATGTCATTGTTTCTGTATCTAAGTAGCTTTGCTTCGATAGTTCTTGCACAAAGTAGTAAACGCAGGTTAGTTCTGACACATTTGCATTTTCCCACAGCCTTTATTACATCCACAAGTATGAGACACTATTTTAGCTGGTCCTTTAGTAGTGTATAGTGGGCGTCAACGACTTATTCATTACTTCCATCCAGCTGGGTTCAAAACTCCTTGCCATGTTGTCTTGGTGGAATGTGTGACGTCAGTGTTGATGTGCAGCCTGTGGTTGGTGGCAACTTGAGAAAAAGAATAGCAGAACTTGCTTGACTACTAATTTATTGTTGCAGTCATACTCATGTCTTATTCAAGTTCCTTTCGGTTAGCTGTACAATGCGATGATGAACCTCTCCTGATATTTCCAATGTCAGTGTAAGTTGATTTAGGGTTATTAAAGATTCCGCTAGGAGTTATCTGTGCATTTACAGCACACGTAACTGAACGAAGGA
>BGPR01001206.1:164520-236649 GCA_013235015.1 Araneus ventricosus | reverse complement strand
CATTTCTTATTATATTGTTGTTGTAACTCTCTCTTCATATATTGATGGAATTCCATGTAAAAAAAATTTCAAACTCGGCTCAATAAAATAAATGGAATTCCTACCGCTCATTAGAAAACAAACCTGCAAAGTATTAATAAAAAAAAAGATCTTATATACCTTACAAATGTTTACAGAAAATATGTTCAGATATTTCAACAAATTTACGCTCATAAAATACTCAAGACACCTATAATCACTTTATAAACATGACATGCAGGTTCAAGATGTATATATATATAAAAAAATGGCCATTTTATTTTTATAAATTAAAACCTTCGCATACACCAATATATTAAACAATTTTACCACGATTAATAATAAAAATTATCTACAAAATACATTTTAGAAATCGATCTAATTAAATAAAAAATTTTATAAAACGACTGCCAAAGCTTTTAATCGATGTGATATACTATCTTCTATATGTTTCAACCTTAAAAAAAGTTTGATCCTTGTCCTTTAAATTTCTACTAAATCTGCAATTTTTTCAAATATACTTTCTAATTTTAGTGCAACATTTTCACAATTTAATGCAAAAGAAAGGTATTAAACTTCTTATAAGTTTATTTTGAAGTGTCTCTGTGAAAAGACTAGTAATATTTAAATCTGCAGTGTATTTTTTTCTTTCAGATATCTGAACTTTTTACAGCTCTTTAAGAATATTTTGTCAAGAATCTAATCAATTACTTTATAAAACTAATTTAAGCATTTTCAGTGTCTTTCAAGGTTATTTAAATCAAATTGTAATCAAGGTGATTATCCCAGAATATTTTCACCGAGTATGTTATTTATTAAATTAGTGATCAACAGCTTACTGAAGAAAGAATTAGAAATCCTTACTGCTACTTATACAATGTACAATAACCAAGAACAGATTTAGAATAAAAATAATAAATATTTGAAACAAGAATTATTTACAAAATTCTTTTAGTTGTTTTTAGATGAATTAAGAAACAAAACTTAGCTTAAATTTTTTCTGGTTGCATAGTTAAAATATACAGAAACACAATTAATTAACAAATCTTTATGAATTGTCAAAAAATATATTTTATTATATACAAACAATTTTACAAATTTTTCAACGCATAGATGAGCATTTCAGACTTAAACTCTGTATATATACATACAACTTGTCGGTGCATTAATTTACTGCAAAACCAGAGATCTATAAAACTCTGGATGCAGGGTGTCTTAATCTGTAAAGTATATTTCATTTTCACAACACTATAAATAACCTGTAAAAAAAAACCATATAGTGAATTTTAAAAAAAATCTGTCATGAAATAAAAATAATACATTTGTTTTTTCTCTCTTCCGAGAGAACTGGTGGTCTTGCTTTCACGAGGGTTTCCAATATCCATTACTTCGTTTACAAACTGAAACCCATATGTCTTTTGAAATTAACCTATTAACAAATTTCATCACTAAATTACATTGATTTCGAACTTTTTTAAAATTCCAAACTCCTACTTTTCACTGACTGTCAGGCATAGTTCGTACACTCAATTCAAACAGATATATATAAATCTATAAATGAAGAATAACAACTCATTAAATTACGTATAAAAATTTCATTACTTAAAACTATAAAAATAATACCCATATGTCATATATTAAATTTTACAAAAAATTTAAAGTTACAATGAGACAAAACTAAGCAAAATACACTGGATTCTAAACATTATATGAATTTTGCAACAATGAATTAAGATAAGTGGATAATATTTTAAGAGATAAAATGAGTTAAATATACTACAACATTATAATTATTCTCAAGAATTATTCAGACACACTTTAAAGGTTTAAATAAACTGTTTCACTCACACTTATAAAAAAAGATAATATAAGTTTCAATTCATAACAAAAGTACAGCTTGTGCAAGAAACATTTTATAACAGGGAACCTTTCAGCAATGTCTTTAAGAACTGCTATCTTTTGAATTTATCATAATAGAAGTAATCAAAGTAAGTACTAGTTTAAAACAATCTTAGAAGAATTCAAATTTAGTAATAACTTATAAATATCTTGTGTGTATTATTAAAAATTAATATATAATCTTGGGAGACTTAGCATTCAAAAGAAAACATTGCTTTGTAATAACATATAATTTTCTTCTGTCTATTATTAAAATGAATATAATCTTAGAGACTCGGCATTCAAAAAGAAAACAAAGTGTCCATAGTTTGAGCTTTTAATAAATGCTTTAAAAAACATTACATGGATGCAATTTTAAAACATTAATGAATTTTAAAAGCAGATTTTATATTTATGTGAAATGAAAGGTTCAATTTCTTTCAGAAACTCTTTTAAACATATACTTATGAAACATTTGTTAGTAAACAATCTGTACTCGCAGCATTCAGTTAAATTTTCATACATTTAACGATTCAACTAGCTAACAATAAAACATTGTATTGATGTAATGATTGTACAGCAATTTTAAAGATGAGTAAAGCATCTAGAAATTAGATTATCAAGTAGCTTTAATATCTTATGAACTCATTGAGCTAGGCTTATGAACATGCAGAGCTAACATATTCTAGTGATTTAAGGAAAATAAATAAATATTTATACACTTACCTTTCTAGATGCAAGATGACAATCGGTAAAATCTTTCTCCCGACACAACAATCATGGCGGACTTTTCCCTTCTCAATTCCCTCGGCGCAGAATTTTCGTTCTGCACGCTCGATAGTCCATACGGAATTCCAAACATGACGATCCGTTTGGCTCATTCTCAGATTTGATGGGTTTTGCGTCTCGCGTTCCAAAATCCGTATGAGGGCCGCCTTAAGAATGAGATAACAGGGGAATCGGAATGTGTACGATGTTTGTTGCTCTCTCCAGCCAGGCATATGTGTTCATTCGCACGCACTTTGACTGATCACTGTTCCTTGAAGTTCTTTTTTAATATTTTAAGGCATTGAATCTACAATGGCATTTCGTGAAACACTGACATTCGAAGACATTACATAAACATCGGCATTATTATGAAATAAAATTATGCTTACATTTCCCTGTCATGTATACTGTTATTGTCAGTAAAATGTTAACTAAAATGTTCACTTTGAACTTCTTAAAAAGTTTAAAAAATTTAAAGTGTTATGTATTTCATGGACGCATACATAAATATCGGCTGGGAAAATGCTCAAACTGTCTACTATGATAATTTGTATATGGCAATATTTTTCTAGGTCCTTATATATAATTAAATACAGATTTTATTGCATTATGAAATAAAATTATGTTTACATCTCACTTTTATGCATACTCTTATAGTCAGTAAAGATGTTAACAAAAATTTTCACTTTAAAGATTTAAAAAAAGTTCAAATAATTTAAAGTTAATAAAATACAATTTCATATCAGTGAGTATTTGTAAGATGAATCAAAAAGCGCCATGAAATTAGTTAGTATATGTATTAGTACAAACGTATATAAACAAGTGCTCAAACTGTTTACAACGATAGCCTGCCATTAAGAATATTTTTCTAGGTCCCTGCAATATCGTTGTAAACAGGTTTTACTATATTTAAGAAATTAAATTTAATTAATTACAATATAATCAATTAAAATTTAATTAAATGAAAATTACCCAATTAAATAATTTTAATTAATAGAGTTTAATTAACAAAAAAATAACCAATGAAATTTAATTAATGAAATTTAATTAAATTGAAATTAATAATAAATTCAATAAAGTTATTTTAATTTTTAAAATTTAAAAACACGGAAATTTTTTTCCGTAGCAGTTCCCCTCTCCCTTAAAGGATCCTATATCCACACTTATATATAACTAGCTGTTACTCGCGACTTTGTGCGCGAAGAATTTGGATTATTATTATTTTTTTAAATTCACGAATGTAAATGTTTCGTTACATGTTGAAACGGGAAATTAAAAGTTTTGACGGTTGATAATACATAATTGGACGACTAACAGGAGTGTCTGCTGATATAGTTAGGTAATTTGTTTATCTATGCTGACACACTTTTGTATATGAAGTTTTTTTGTTTTCCGTTTTTTGCATGGATGTAGAGTTTTTGTGGGCTGGACACACGTGAACATTCCACATATAGTTGCCCATGCGAAAAATATGGTTTTTCCAAACGTACGCCTGCTCCTTTGAGTGTCTGGCCCTGAGCCTGGAATATGCTACTTTTGAAGGGAAATGTTACTTTTTGAACTGGGATGGTAAATTCTTCGGTATTATCGGAATGCGTGGAATTAAAAAACTCTCTCCTCTCGCTATGCCAGTCATAACAGTAGCTGGCACGATGTTTTCACCTAGGTATGTAATTTGTAACCGTGCGCCTTTGCGCAGTCTCGGTACATCCAGGTTACGTATCAATAGTTCAGGCACACCGACGTTTAATCTCAGCTTGTCGGAAGGTACCCCTGACAATTCAAAGGAGTTTAAGAACTCTACAGGATATGATTTTACTTGTTATTGCCCATTACCGTATCTACAGATGGATATTCTGTAATACCTCACTGTGAAAATTAAACAAAACATCGAGAGATTAATTCACTAACGTCATTGGATCACTGTGTAACCGTATTAAAAGCTGTAAATCCTACGACAACTGGAAAACGGAAGTGTAAAGTCTTCTTTGTTGTTTACGGTCAAACAAAGCAATATTTACTTATATTATCTTTAACACTGGCAAAAGCGCGCGCGCGAAACAGTAATTTGGCTTGAATTTATTTCTATAAGAATAAAAAGTATTGTTAGAAATTGCGTTAAAAATATTTTTTAAAACCTTTATAACAATCAGAGAAAACATTTCATCGCAAAGGAATTATCATCTTTAGAAAGATAATTTTCTGCTCTTTAATTTGGCATAAAAATAATTGTTGTCTAATAAATGTTTCAGAAGTTATTGGCAAAAAACGTCTAAGAATTAGGCTTAAAAGAGGCTAATTTTCGTTATTTAATTAAATACCTTAAGAACTAATTAACTCTGAAAGTTAAAAATAGCACCTTTGACCTAGAAATATGCTCTAAAATGTCGTGTGTAAATTTCATGTCGCTACCGTTCACCGTTTAGCAGGAGTTCTTGTGACCGACAGACAGACAGACAAATACATGTATTTTCTGCTTTATATTATAGATATTTATAAAAATAAGCAAATTTTTTTAAATGAAGGTAAATTAGTTCAAAGTGTAACCGTTGCCTAGCAACGGAGTAGCTATAAATTTGCGTTAATTCAAAATCGTCTGAAAAAAATAAATTAAAAATTATTAAACTTTAAAAAATTAATAAAAATTGAAGAAAAAATGTCACAGAAATAAAATTGGCATCACTGAAAAGGTAAAATTTTAGACTTTAAGATGGTATAAAAATAATTTTTATCGGACAATTTGTTCCGAAGTTACAGCGGAAAGAAGGATTACGTGATAGTTGATTTTAAAAATAATTTATTCCACATGTTTTCGCATTCCTGAAGGATCACGTGACAGTTGATTGAAAAATAAAATAATTTTCATCGAGAATCGCTGAGTCAATGGGCTTTGTTAATTATTTAATTGTTGTCTGAACTTTTAAAAATTAATAACAATCGAAGGGAAAATGTTACAGAAATAAAATTGGTATCACTGAAAAGGTAAAAATTTGAACTTTAAGATGGTATAAAAATATGTTTTGTCAGACAATTTGCTCCGAAGTTACGGCGGAAAAACGGTTTCGGTTAATTTCTAATTAACTGCCTGTTTAATTAACTTTTGGACTTAGAAAAGTTCATAAGTGTCTTCCCCTTGTCTTAAATAATAAGTGTACAAAATTTGGTTGAAAACTGTCCATTGGTTTAGGAGGAGATGTAAAACATAGCCGCATACCCACATACATACCCACAATGACTTTTATTTATATTAAGATTAATGTAAAATAAATTTTTCTGAAATTCGCAACTGTGGCGCCACTGGTAATGAATCAAAATTTAATAGAATTAATTGACTGACTGATAATTATTTTCTGAAAATTTTAAAATCGTGTATTATCAGCGAGAATACATAATCACACAAAATTAAAAAATTCTCGCACAACTGGAAGAGAGTGAAAGTTGGATTACGAAATTCCATCTTTTGATGTTTGTTTTTCTTCGATGTTTTTTTTTTATGTATCCTCCCCCTTTTTTATTTTTTTGTATATATTTTTCTTTCTTTTCCCTGAAGGTATATTGTACCTTTTCTTCTGTATAATTTTGATTCCTTGAAATTTTGATTTTCATTTCTTGATGGAATTCAGTACGATTTTTTTGTTATTATTATTATTTTATCATTATTATTTATTATTTTTTTTACTTTGTTTTATCTACTTCATTTCAGTCTTTTGCATTTTCCCCCCTCCTTTTAATTTTGTTCTTTACTTTTATTTTTATTTTTGTGTGTATAAAGAATTGTCTTTCAAAGACTGAATTGTTTTGTATAGGTACTTACTTCTGTAAGCCTCGTGTTGTGCATTTGTGGCGCACGAGGAGTATGTCATGTTCAATAAATAAATTCCATATTTACAAACATGAAACAAGTCAAGTAAATAATAATGCATAAATAATAGTGCAAATGATTATATATAAATAAAACATATATATAAATAAAAATATTTATATAAATAAAACATAAACATCTCTAGAAAATTTAACTAAATGAAGGAAATATTTTAAACATACGATTTTTTGAATTTTTCTACAATCGGAGGGATACTTTCTCATTTCTGAATTTTCAAATAATTTCCTAATCCTTTGGTTGATAAATACGAATGTCCCTCAAGAAGGTTTAAATGTGAAAGAAATCATTAACGAATTCGAAGGTTGTATGAATACCCTTAACTCTTAAAATAAACTTATTTCTAAGATTTAAATTTCTACAGTTTTTACATAAACAATATAAGAATCCATTTTTTAGAAATATTCTTCTTGGGAATATTCAGTTGCATTTTATACAGAGGTTGTTTGCACATTTTTTGAACAATTTTTATGGCATTTACAGAACTATTTTACATATTTTTTTGTGTTATAAATGTTCAGTTTGATCACCCTTATTCTTAACTCAAATCTACATCGTAACTTCCATGACAAATAATGCCTATTGTAGTTAGTATCAAGAGATGTGTTTTTTTCAATTCCTCTTAAACAACTTTCGAAGTCTACAAAGGATTGTATGTCGACATTTGGATAATGCGCATTTTAAAAGTCCAAATGTGCAAAAATTCATGGGTGATACATCAGGAGATTTAGTAGGAATATCAGTGAAGGGTACAGTCCCCTTAGTACCCATTTATTGTTCTATTTTTTCCATGAAATTAACATGTGACGCGTGGCTGCTTGCTTTGTCTTGAAGCAATCTATTGATTGATGGCATTGTGGTCAAAATTATTGTCTTTCATATTGGAAGGTTGAGGATAAAATATGTTTTTGATAGTATATGGAGTTGATTCTAAGATTTTTTCCACTCTGTATATTTTAATTTTGCTGTTGTAGGAAAAACCATCAACAATCAGAAATCCCTTCAAAAAACTTCTTTTAGATTCTTTAAGCCATGTTTTCTGATTTTTCCTCCTCTTTGATAATAATAAATTAATTTTTTATTCTTGCAGTCGTTTAAATAGACCCAAGATTAATCTATCTTAACAGCACTTTTCCATTTTTCTCCTGTTTAATGCTTTTCATAAAGAATTCTGCGGAGTGTTCTGCGTTGACGTGTTGAAAGACGAAGATCGTTGTATCTTTTGGCCTTTTTAAGATTCAAATCAGTGTTCGTAATTTTGTTTACATTTGACACTGAGAATTTTAATGATTTTTCAACAAATCTTTGACTTTGAGGATTTTCTTTTAACATTAAAGATTTCACCTTTGCGATATTCGAAGAACTGCGTTTTTTCATTGGATACGTATTTGGAACAATTTATGAATTTGAAGCCAGACATTGACGATTTATTCCTTTCTTATTAAAAATATTCCCTTTCATGACTTTCTATATCGGAAAAACCATAGATTTCACAATGTCTTTGAATAACTGAATAAGAATTACTCTCTTCGGAAAGAGAAAAAACGTAGCGTTCAATCCATTGCTTCTTTAAAAGCCCCATTTTACATATAAAGAAAAATTTTATTTAGTAGATGATAACTTATACTTTCAATCATGTAATAATTGTGAAAATAAATTTTTCCAAGCAAACCAATTTTTCCTACAAAGTAACAAAATTGTAAAAAAAAGTACGAACAGCCTCTGTACGCATTTAATAATTCAAAAAGTTTTCTGAAAGCATTGAAAGTGCAAATGATAAACTGATGATTCGCTCTTGTCAAAAATTATGTAGAATTATTTGCCCAAGTGATCCGTCACAAATCCCTTTAGTTAACATTGTCGATCATGCCAAGTGATTACCTAATTATTTTTAATTTATCATCTTGAAATGAACAATTTCTCTTGGCTTTAGTTTAGTTATATTTACGTCCCATTTTGAAGCAACACGAGAGCTATTTTGGGACGGCCTAGTAATTTTGAACCGCGACCAGATGACAAGTTGATGCATGGGCTGGCGCCCCCTCTCCAAACTTCCGTACCACACCAGCAGAAGAAAATTTGGCCCCGAACGTTTGGTGTTCACCAGACCCACTTACACGGCGGTTCTTCGGTGGAATCGGGTTTCGAACCTGGAACCCTCCTGCCCCAGGGTCGGCACCTTGCCACCGCGGCCTCAAATTCTCTTCGCAGTTGAATCGAATAATCAGATCGAATAAATAGAGAGATTTCTCAGTTATAAAGATAGATTCTATAAAGGATAAATATTTTGTTGGGAGTATTAGAATTTGCATCACGAGGAATACATATCTTGAGAATTTTATCCTCTGATCGCAGTATTAAATATTAATTTATTATAGTTTCTAATTTATAACTAGTAAAAGTCTTGGGGATTTAAGTGAAGGGTAATTTTTTCGTCGCGTTTCGAATTATGCATTTTTTATTTCTTCTTCATAAAAATGTTTGTACAAATTTGGCACGTTTTCCAAATTTTCTCGACCTTATAATTGTTGCTTTCGAGGGCTCTTGAAAGATTGTTGCTGACAGTCTTTAAACATTTACTTAGCGTTCTGCATTTTTCGAACATTTTCGCATTTCTGGTGTATTTATATCAACTAGTAAATAAAAAGTAAACGTGATATGCGATTTAAAATGCGAATGAGGCCATTCAGTCTTCACTTCTTAGCAATTGTTTTTGCATTTTACAAGGTGTGACCATTAAGTAGGGTGGATCACCTCTCAAATAGAAAATAGGAACAACCCGATTATCAGCGACACGTTTGTTGTGTTCCGCAATATTCATTTAATAGTAGTGCGTGGTTTCGTGTGCCTGTGAGTCTTAATAAATTTATTGTCGACTGTTGTCTGTGCGGAGGTTTTGTGGCGTGTCATGGAGCAGAGAATCAATTTGAAATTATTGTAGAAATTGTGTAAATAAGCAGGCGAAAGTAATTCAATACTGAAGCAAGTTTATGGAGATGACACCGTGTACGTGTGGTTTAAAAAGTTTAGTGATGGACGTGAAAGTGTCGAAGACGAGCATTGGAGTGGGCGGCCACATTTGAAGCAACCTAGCTCTTGGTTTCTCTTGCACGATAATGGACGGCCGCATACCGCTATACTTGTATAAAGCAGTTTATGGTTCAACATGGGGTAACTGAACTGTCGCATCACCGTATTTTCCAGTCACCACCTGACTTTTCATGTTTCCTAAACTTAAAGAGGTTCCAAAAGACCGAAGATTTACAGACATTGCGCACATTCAAGCTGCTGTGACACGGGAATTGAAAGCTGTACCAGTGGAGGAGTTTGTAAGAGCTTTTCGACTGTTTGTACACACGTTATCAGAAGTACATAGTGTAAAACGGGGACTATTTTGAAGGATTGTAAGCAGTTTCCATGTGAGGCGTTCTCAATGTAAAACTTATTTCATCATTCACCCTGCTTATTGGTTACATCTTGTAGATTGGGCGCCCGACCACTAAAGTTCGATTTTTTAAAATAAATTTACCGAATTTGAGGATATTCACAGTACCCCAGTTTGGTTGGAGACGTCACTTTTTCCCGTTGTTAACGTGCGGAAAAAGTGACGTCTCCCAACCCAACCGGGGGTACCAGAATAGACCCGTTACTGTCGATTGAACTTTCGTTTATTCAGATTTAAGACACAAAATAATAGATATGCTAAACAAAAATTAAAATTAAATAAAAAGAAAGAAAAGTATAGATAATAAACAGCAGATTTAAACATAAGCGATGACAATACATCTTTAAGCGTACAAACGCAACATCCTCAAGTGATTGTATCAACAGAAGTTTAAAACGATAATATTTAAAACACATAAAAATTAATTTAGAAAGTAAAAAATGTTCAAAAAGGAAGAAACGAATGAGGAATCGAATGGCGAACTTTATCGAAGACCACTCACCACAAAGATTCCAAATTAGACAAGATTTTCTGTCAAGGGTAAGAATATAAATCAAAAGTATACCCTTTGTGGCCTGAATCCTGTCCAATATCAATATGAGAAACATTTTGACAGATCAAAATGCAAAATCTTTAATGAATAATCAAAAGATACTAGAGAGTGTGTTTAACCTAACACTCTCTGCCGAAATTTTAGATGTAAACCAGGCGAAGCCAAATACACAGGAAGCAACAAAGAATTAGAAGCTAGCACCTAGCTCCATCTATGAAGAAAAATTCTAACTAATTAATCAGAATAAAAAAAACTAATATTTAAACAATTATAACAAATTAAATTAGAAAAAACCATTAATATATTAATTAGAAATATTTTTATACTCCTTTTAAAAAAACTATTAATATTAATGAAAGAATTTGGGAATCCGTTGTCTTTAAGATTAAGGATTTTGCATTTTGATCTGTCAAAATGTTTCTCATATTGATATTGGACAGGATTCAGGCCACAAAGGGTATACTTTTGATTTATAATCTCACCCTTGACAGAAAATCTTGTCTAATTTGGAATCTTTATGGTGAGTGGTCTTCGGTAAAGTTCGCCGTTCGATTCCTCATTCATTTCTTCCTTTTTGAACATTTTTTACTTTCTAAATTAATTTTTATGTGTTTTAAATATTATCGTTTTAAACTTCTGTTGATGCAATCACTTGAGACTGTTGCGTTTGTACGCTTAAAGATGTATTGTCATCTTTTATGTTTAAATCTGCTGTTTATTATTTATACTTTTTTTTCTTTTTATTCAATTTTATAGAGAGACGAGACTCAAGTTTGTGTGTAGTGCTGCTGAAGAATCCATTCAATTTTAGGAACCATTTTTTATTAGGCTACGTTCCACAGCACAGAACATTAAAGTTACAAGACACAAGACAAAACAGAGTACAACATCACGAGACAAGTACACAGACTAGAATGACAGAGAGGCATCATGGGAAAAGATGGCTCCAGTAGCGCCACCTACCATAGAAAGGAGAAGGCAGTTGATTGTAACCGCTACAATTTTAATTTTTGTTTAGTATATCTATTATTTGTATCTGTATTATATTATAAATAGCTGCATTTGCGCCTTTATATTTAAAACTAAGAATTTTTATTAATGTTTGATTAATTAATTTAATCAATTTTTAAATTTAGTCAATTTATAACTGTTAAGACACAAAAAGTGAATTTAGTCTTCCAACACATTTTTTAGATTTATTTATTTTTGGAAGATTTATTTTTAAGCCAATGAGTTATTTTGAGACCGAAAAAGAAAAAAAAGCTATATTGACATAGAATTGTCATAAAAATCGAAATAGTAAAAAAATTCGGGGACTTCCGGGGATCATTCATTAAAATTTTGAAAATATATAGATCAAAGAAAATTTTTCGAGTAGTCATAAATGTGAGAAGTTTTAAAATTCGCTTTAAATTTGAAAATTTTATGAAAATATTGACTTAAAAATGAGCATAAAAATATGAAATCTAATAAAATATTCAAAAAAATATGACATTTACCTGGTCAGGAATAGGACATTACGGTAATACTGCAATTAGACAGAAAAATAACTAATTTTTGTTCTTTCAGAGCGAAAACGCAAAACACTCTGAAATGAGACACACTAGCACGAAGGATATTCGTCAGCTTTCTCCTTCGTGAATCTTCCTTAGGCTTAATGTTTATGCAAAACAATTTATGTCTTTCAAAGTTCTGGATGGTTTTCTACAGATACTCAATGTAAAAATTTAATTTGGTGCCATCGAATTTTTGATTTTTATCCAGCTAAAAAACCAAACTGGACCCCAGCATGCTGGCGAGAGACAAGTTTGGCGAATAATCGGTCGGTCGGAAGCTCCGTTTCATTTCAACTGGAAAAATTGTTACAATTTTGTGTTTAAAATTAAGTTTGAAAAATTCATTAAAATTAAAAGGAAAATTGCACGGAAATAAAGTTGTATTCGTTGAAAAGCTACTTTCTTTCGAGTGGTGTAAACATAGTTTTTGTACACTAATATTCTCCGAAGTTATCGAGGATAAACGTTAAAATTACAATTAATTTTAATTAATTAAAAATCTAATTAAAATTCTGAAAACCATTTCTTAGTGAGTCCCAATGATCCAGGAAGAAACTATGTGCGATATTTGGGAGCTCAAAGTCAACGGTCTGCCTGTAGAGCGTTTCATTCTGTGCTTAACTTGTGTGATTACATCTCGTTATTTACAGAAAGTTTGCCAACCTAAAAACATTGTTATGTTAAAACTCCTCGACAGACTCGTTACAGTAGTAGAATCGTTGTTTTCCACTGTAAAGCTCCCAGCTCGACCTCGTGATCTTCCAATCAACACTGCATGATAACTACGTTTTAAACAGCTTTAACCCCTTAAGTAGCATGCCCGGAAATTTTCTGGGCATCGAATTACCACAATTTTAAACTTAAAAACTGAAAAAAAGTCATTCAAAGACGTTACAATTCGATACAAAAATTACATAAACATTTAAACTGTCCTTTAGGTTCTTAAATGGATTAAAATGACACCGCATTTCCAAAATAGAAGGTGTCATCTAATTAGATAGTTGAGAAAACAAACCACTTAAGGGGTTAATCCCTTCTTGGTCGGCGTTGCACGTTTGGCTCTTTTGTGCCCGTATGCTATTTAAATCCGTAATTAAGTCAAAGTAACAATTAATTTTAAATACAAAAATCGCCTGGTCACGCTTAAATGTCTCAAGTATCCTTTACCATCTTAAATAGATCGGAATAATCAAAATATATCAAATGGGTGGTGGCATCTAATTAGGAGGTTAAATAAAAACGTAAAACAAAGGGTTAACCCTTTGAGGCTCGGAATTTTAGAAAATAAAAAGGCCTGTGTTGCACAGAAATTTTATTTCGTTTTAAGTTGAACAAAGTTGGTTTATTTTTATTAATAAAGGAATAACATAATATAAAAAAATAATTAAATTAAGTTTTTTGTTATAGGGTGGGACTCAAACAGTCCCACTGTGCCACATGGGTTCAGGTGGTTCAAAAAATATCCCACGATGCATATTTACGCATCAAAAAGGTGGGGACACTTTTATACCGCTGTGCCTCAAAGAGTTAACTCGGCGATGTGTGTTTGACCGCTTTAAATACAAAGATGTCAGCATGCCGCCAAATTTAAATCGTCTAATTATTTCTTTCCCTTCTTGTAGTAGTCCCCTTCTTGTCTTACAGGACCTCACCTGCTCACGATATTGTTTTTGACCTTCCTATTTTTGATAAAACAATTTCTACTTTTTAGTACATTTATAAAATCATGTCTTAAAACATTGACTGCTATGATTCCCGCCTGTGAGATTTACTATGATTCACCTTGTTTGTGACTCAATCTGACATCGTAGGTCAAACGTCTTCCCGTTGGTGTGGCACGGAAGTTTGGAGAGGGGATGCCACCTCAGGTGTCGTTTTTGTTATATGACCGCTGTTTAAAATTACGAGGTCCGTCCCAAAATAGTCCTTGTGTTGCTTTTAAAAAATATTCTTTTATTTCTAATAATTTTATGAGATGTACTTGTATATAAATAAAAATTAATAAATGACGGATAATTTCAAAAATTTACAAAGGAAAAAAATCTTCATGAAATCCTTTTACGATGAGAGCACTATTACAATTATCTAATGAGAGCAACTATAATTAGTTATTATTTAGCATCATTAAATTTGTATTTATAATTAATTATTTTTTCTTTTTTGTAAATAATTTTTGAAATCAATAATTTCAAATTAAATTAACAATTTATAAATATTTAAATATTAATCATTTTATTGAAAAATAACTGTTATTTATATGATCCTTAAATTACAGTTATAATTTTTAAACAGTTTAAATATTTATAAATACATTCTTCCCCGACCAAAACGAGTTCCGTAAGGGTAGATAGGAAATTTTTTAATTGCTTTAACGGAATAATTCAAAACTTTTAATGGCGTATAATGATAACAGTAATTATACTTATTATTTTAACATCCTTAAAGCTGTTATAATTTAATTTTCAAACATAAAAATCATAACTATGATTGATATATCAGATGAATAAAAAAAATATTTAATGCTTAAAAATTAATATTTTAATAAAAGATGTTTATAAATTCTTAATAAAATTAAATATTTATTTAAAAAATATTTTCAAAAAGTAAACTGAGGCGGGATCGAACCCTGGGTAAAAGGTTTGCTCGCCAGTACTACCGTCCATGCTATTCGTACTTCAACAACGGTGACAACTTACTGGTATATAAGCCATACCGAAAGTTTTGAGGGCCATTTTCTCCCAATTGGCTTCCATTGCGCTTTAGCATTTTAATGGATGAACACCCTAAAGGTATACTATTAATAAACGAATTATCATCCCAAACTGAATTTCCCAAGTCGTGCCCACCGCTTGTAAGACCAAAATGGCCCGCCAAAGTATGAAAACTGTATTTCCAATGATCAGGATAAGTAACCAGAATTTATACCTACTACATATGTGGTACTGATGCAGGCGATCTAATTATATTTTGGAGGTTGAAGAAACAGGTTGAATTTACAAATAGTTGGCAAAAAATAACTATTTTTATTAACAAAATTTTAAATGTGTGAATAAATCAGCTGTTTTATACATAATTTTACGTTTCTAGAAACAAATCTTCAGACTCGAAATGAATAAGACAAATTTCGAATAATTTCTCCTAACTATTTTTAGAGATGCATAACGCATTCAGATGTATAAGCAATTAGATAAGAAATCCGATCTACAGTGACTCAAAAAAATATTGGGGCACAAGAAACGCTCAAGCGTTCATTTCGTAAATTTCTATTATTACATAAAAACAAAAGATAATTTTAATAGTTTTTGTATCTAAACACTCTGAGAAATCTATTACAACCATTACAATTAAATACAACTAATATAGAAATGAGCTATTTGAAATGGTTCGTCTGTAACTACGAAATTGAGGTCAAAAAAGTATTGGGGCATTCAGGAAAACCAGCTGGATAAGAAGCCAATTCTGGCAGAATGTCTGATACAACTGCAAATAATATTGCAAACCTAGAAAACACTAGTTAAGAAGCAAAATGCAGGAGATAACTACGTTAGTCCATCATTTGCATGGTAGCATGGGTCGAAAAAATCAGAGATATCCAATGGCATCGGAGAACTTACCATTTGTCATTGGAAACGTGGAAGCTCCGAGAGAAAAATTGGTGAAATTGTAAATGTAAGTAAATCTACTGTACATAATATAATTTCGAAATACAAGAAGACAAAATCAGTTAAAAACAGACCAAGAACAGGTCGCCCAAGGTGTTTCACTGAGCGTGAAGAAAGGTGGATTGTTAGAAAAGTTATTTGCAACCCTAAAACCAGTGCAGTCAAATTAACTTCAAAAGCCCAACAAAGTTTTAACGAGTCTGCTAAACCAGAAACGGTCCGGAATATCTTGAGAAAATACAATTTTCATGGCCGAGTAGCTAGAAGAAAACCATTCCTCAGTATAGCACATCGAAGAGCTCGTTTAGAATTTGCTAAATCCTATATTAAAAAGCCTCCGGAGTTTTGGAATTCCGTTTTATTTGTAGATGAAAGTAAATACAATGTAAGCAAATGGATGGGAAGCAAATGGTATGGCGAAAACCCAATAGTGAACTAGAAATGAAGAATCTGATTCCTTCTGTAAAACATGGTGGTGGTAGCCAGATGGTCTGGGGCTGTATGAGTGCCGTGGGTGTGGGGAATTTACATTTTATTGATGAAATGATGGACAAATATATGTATTTAGGCATTTTAAAACAAAATTTGAAACAGTGCTGAGAAAATGGGCATATTGCCACATTACAAACCCTATCAGGATAATGACCCAAAGCACAATGCTCATATCTGCAGACTCTGGGCTTTATATCACTGTTTCCAAGTAATTAGAACTCCTACACAGAGTCCGAACCTCAATCCCATTGAGAATATTTGGGGCCATTTGAATAACAGAATTCGTAAATTTAAAGTTTCCAGCAAAAATGAACTTAGAGAAAAACTCATGTCTGAATGAGATAAAATAGAAGGAAATGTTTGTGCAAATCTTGTGAAATCCACGTCTAAGCGACTGAATGAAGTCATAAAATGCAAAGGAGGATCAACACATTATTAAGAAATAATGTTTGAGTGATATAGAACAATTTTGCTTGCATGCCCCAAAACTTCTTTGACCATTAATTTCAGTTATGCAACAAGAAATGTTCATTCCAGTATTACTGTAACAATACTGTAAATCAATTTTCATGTTTTCGGGTTTTATTTAGTCTACAGATATGACATGTACAAAAAGCATTTGGTTGAAATAAAAAAAATGATTTATTCTTTCACAAAATGTTTGATAGCTTATTCTGCCCCAATACTTTTTTGAGTCACTGTATGCTTCAATGGGTATTAATGGCTTTAAGAATATTAATTAAATTAATCTATAGAATGGAGGATATTTATAGGAGATAAACAAATACTTAATACGCTGATTGCCACTGTGAATCGCCTGCGATTCACACTTGTTATCTAATTAGATGATCCCTTCCTTACTATAGTTACAAAATAGCAGAGAAGGGGTCATTTACTTAGAAAGTCCCAATCTCGGGCGTGAGTCTTGGCAGCGAACGTGTTACATGAAGCATAAAGTACAATGAATTTGCAAGCACATTACGTACGAGAGCAAGTTTCTGAATCTTAATACATCAAACTTCTTTATGATTTTACCTGAATTATTTTTAAAAAGTATGTCAACTAGTAACCAAATGAATTCACTTAACACCTTGCTGTCAATAAAAAAAAAAATAGTCAAAAGTTACAGGAAAAGACATTTTCTTTCAATAGACTAATAAATTGTAAAAGTTGAATCCGTAGAATATTCGTCCGTTTAATAAATATTGCTTTAAAAATTAAGTTCGGCAGATGAGTTAGAATTTCATATTAATTTGCAAAGTACCAGGTTATTCATATATTCTCAAATTATTAGTTTCAGTAGTTGAATCTTATTATGCTTATTAAAAGAAATTATGATCATAAAAGAGATTATGATCAATAAAATTTGTTATACTAATACAAGTCCACATTACGAGATAAGGACGATCTTCAAATGCTTTATATAAGGTGATTTGTTAGTTTAACGTACCATTTTGAAGTTACACTAGGGATATTTTGGGAGGACTTTAATTTTCAACGGTGATCAGATAATAAAGACGGCACTTGATTTGGCATCTCCTTATTAGCCATACCATTGCGATGTTCACACCATAGCAGCTGGAGGATGTTTGATCCCAACGTTGATGTTACGTGCACCAGGCTTGAGTTTAAGACAGATCTTTTTAGAAATCGGGTCACATATTTATATACTATTTAATTAAACTTGAATTATAAATCTAACCAGCATGCATTGTTGTAATTAGACAGTATGGAGACCCCCGCAAATGCCATGGATATGATTTCAAGAATTAAACTTATTATCACTAATTATAAAATTCCCTCCTTTGAGATCGATAACCACTCTTTATAATTTGATTTTAAGGATTATAATTTAGAAGGAGTAAAAAAGTAATTCAGTACTTCGATTTTATTTGACACAACTTTTATTTATTTTTTATAAATTAACAATATTTTACAATTAAAATTTATTTTGAACTTTCATTTGAACAAAACTATTAATTACTTCAAAATATAACTTACGGTTCAAAGGATATTAATTAGACAGCATTGTTGAATTATGCAACCCCTCTTGTAACACGAAATTCCCAAGTAGGATTTTATTAATTTTGAAAATGAACGCTCGATACTAATTGCGTCAACAGAAAAGATTTAACACGCTGGTTGCCGCTGATTCACACCTGTTATCTAATTAGATGACCCCTTCTCTACTATAGTTAAGAGATAGCAGAGGAGGAGGTAATTAGACGGTCCGAATCTCAGGCGTGAGTCTTGGCAGAGAACGTGTTAAAAGTAACAAAGCAGTGAACATTTCAGAAAATCTTTCAATTACACAAAATAGTTTTTGATAATTAGTAGATCTTCAACGATATTAATACATTTACTTCCGAGTCCGGGAGCGTCTGACAGTAAGAGTATCTTTGTGCTTATGTAAATGTAACACCTCGAGTCAGGACCCCTATGACCTTGGGATTCCGACATTTTGCTCCTCCCATCACTCTATATTACATCACTCCAGCAAGATTGTTTCTAAGTTACCTTACCATCAATAACTTTTAGGATGAAGAACAGAGAAAACTTCCTGCCATTATTATCAAAAAGCAAGAAATTGCCATTTCCATTATAGTCAGAAAGAAAGAAAATGCTGTAGACGACCCTGTCGATAGCCACTCCAGCAAAATTTGTTTCCAAGTTAACTTGCCATCAATAACTTTTAGGATTAAAAACAGAAAACTCTTAGCTCCCTTATTATCAGAAAACAAGAAAATGCAGTAGAAGATGTCATAACACACCTGCAGGGTAAAGTAAAGTACAGCGTAATCAAAATGAATTGGAAATCTTTAAATCTACATCAAAACTGAAAATGATAACTATAGGTCCATTTAAATTATAGATAAAACTACTCGTAGGTATGAAATGAAGCGTTATTGTATTTCAACCACATAACACAAAATTTGCATAAAATATTTTATTTAAAAATTTGCTCTTTAATAACCATAAAACAATTTCACAAGCAGATTAAGGGTTAAAAAAGTTTTAAAAAAGTGGAATATATTATTTAAAAGGTAGGACATTCTCCGGAAATATACGATATTAACAATCTAACTTATTAAAAGTTAAAATAGGAATAAGAAAGATGCAAATTATCCATAATAAATGTCATCCACAAAATTACTAAAAACGAATGAAAATCGATTTAGTCACTATTCAAAAATATTAAAAGCAAAGGCAATTGCTTAAATCCATTAGAGACAATATTTATGTTTGACATTAAAACAAACATTCAAAATCTTAAAACTTATTTCATTTTGTATTTGGCCACCATATATTCTCCAGCTAAAACCGAGTTAGATTTCGAAAATATACTCCATTCAACAGAGTTGAACACATCAGATTCATTTTTAATAATAAAATTTGTTACATATTCTTTCAGTTCGTCATCCTTTTCATTTTTGGTTAAAACCACAATATCAGAGACATTAGATGAGCTGAGATTTTTTTTTATAAATGTACAGCACTTCTCTTTTAATAGTTCTATTTTGTACTTAATAGCAGCTTTGTACAACTTCTTAGCAACTTCCCAATGCATATCTGGTATCGTATCTGTGTAGAGGAAATATATCACTTTCTGCAATGTGTCATCATCTTCATTGTTTATCTGGACTAAATTAGTGTTTCTATCTCTTTCACTCAACAATTTTTTAAATACTTCTGATCTCGGAGACAATACCATTTCATGAACTTTAAATTCTGCAGTCCTTCCTTTAATGGTTGCGTCATGAAACAATGGATCATAGAACAATGATTTTAAGGCTTCTGATGCTGTTAGACAAGACGGTTCCTGTTTTACACCAGAAGAATTAGAAAGACGTTGTTCGAAAAAACGATCTAAATTATTGCCGTAATCATCCTTTTCTATTTTTTGCGTTGTTGACCCGGTTGTAAAGACAAATTGGCATGCCAGGTAAAGACACTTCTCGGCGAATGTTTCCTCTGGCACATACTGCTCCGAGTTTTTCGGAAAGTGAGAAGACAACACCATATTTTCACGTTCAATGATTTCGTGCCATGCATACTTGTTCTTCCAGAAGAGTGCTTTCCTTTCCTCGTCAACTAGAACAAGTTCACATACAGCCGATTTTATTTTCTCATTCTTTTTTACATCAATGCCAATAGTAAGGCTCTTATGATTAGAGGTCTCACCAAGGGTAGCGATGAATTTTGCTATTGGGCACTCTTGCAAAATTGGCTTTAACTCACCAATTTTTTGATTTCTTGATTCATCAAGATCGATGGCCATTTGTTGAAATATATCTTCTTTCCTTATTCGTGTGCGAGCAAAAGCTTTTAATTTCACAAGTTCTTTCTTTTTCTCCATGTCCCGTTCATATTCACACCAAATTCTGCAACACAGTGTCAATGTTTCGTCTGGAAGATAGCGGGATCCGTTTTCATCCATTAAAGTTTTCCAACTAATAAAGCGTGAGTATCCCCACATACCATGCTTTTTCATCGACAAAAAGCCTTGAGGATTTTCGGGTAGTACCTTTGATCCATCAGCGGCTAAGAGGTATAGTTCGAATTTCGCGCCTGTATTGGCCACTGTATCATTTTTCTTTTCTTGGGCGATGAAATAACTCGTGTAACTATCCTCCCCTTGGATGCCCCTTGGATAGAAGCAGAGATTCCAAGATGACTCGTTCAACCAGTCAATTGCAAAAGTAGGGCTAACAAGCTCTTCACCAGTCTTTTGCCAGCATAAATGGGCATTTTCTATACGCCAGGTCAAAATTGTCTCTTTTGGTTCTTCCGTCTTATTCACATTCTCTTCAGTCATTTTTATTTGTCACTTTTTATGAAAAAGTCACTTTTACTTCGTGCGACTTGGATTTTTGTAAATACTTTTGTAGATCAGTACGCTGCGTGAACTTCTGTTTCAGATACATCCAGTGAACTGCGGTTACGATATTTTTAAAGTAGAGTAGAAACTTTGAAGCGTATGCTCGCTAAAAGCTGCTTTGTCTCAAAATTAATCGGGGCGTTATTTTTATTTTCCAAGTTTATAATCATGTGCTTTCAAGAAAATCTCTTCTTCCATCAGGCTATTAAGAAAAGAAATTTTGATTTTTCTTTCCAACACACTAGAACTAAGAAATGGATTTTTACGTTGGATAATTCCTAAGTAATATTCGAAAATATTTCAGAAATAAGATGTTATCTTGTGTTTTACTCGGTAGCTGACGCCTACACCTGGAAGCAGATATTTATTATTTAGAACCATGTCAGTAAAATGATTTGCTTCTTGCTTTTCATATCAAAATATGTGACTTCTAATAAGTTAACTTCCTTCTTCAACACAGTAAATTCTAATCGACGCCTTTACAGCATTTTTCGTAAAAGTTTATAGATTTTTTAACAGTGAAAAGTTTTCTTGCAAAGAATTATTAAGACTGCAGCTTGAGTGTTGCTCCTACTACACCAGTCTACTCTGAAAGTTCTTGGGCTTTTATGAATTTAGTGCATATCAGTTTCCCTCTTACGAAAATAAACAGAACAAATCCATGACTCAAACCAGCAGTTACTAGTCAAAAGTCACTATGCCCTGCTAGTAATGTCTCAGTTTTTGGATAGGAGGACCCCTTTTTCGAGTCTTGATTTCACTGTAGATCTGACCGTGGTGTCTTGGTGTTAAGGTCTCAACTTGGGACCAGAGGGTGTTAGGTTCAAAACCAGATTCCGCCAATGATCCGATGTATATGTGGGCCTGCTGCACATTAATATGACGTATTTTCGCTGGTATGACATAAAAATGTAGAGAATGCCGGCTCAGGTGTCATCCTCTTTATCTGACCACGGTTCAAAATAGTGAGTTCCGTTCCTAAATAGCCATTGTGTCGCTTCAAAAAGAATGCTTATAAATAAACTGAAATGAACTAATCCGCCTTGTATAGGGGTCTGGTATACAGCAAAACAGCCAATCGTGGGAGTAGACGGTGAGGTCGAATCCCTTGTGAAGTCTTCAATTCGAGATTTTATTCTCAATTTTTCTCCCTCAATTCGAGACAAAGCGGCAAAATAGCAAGCATACATTTCAAATCTCATATTTTCTAAACCTAAACCAGTCAATCATATATTAACCCTCTTAGTGCCGAACGGCGATATATCGTCGTTCGCAACACTTGCTGAAATTGCCAATGATGATATATCGTTGCGTATGCAATGGCGTTTTACTATTCGCATCGCGAGAGAACTCTATCTCAAAATAAATTTATAAAACGTTACAATCTGTTTTATTAATATATTCGATTCGATTTATTAATACTATTCTATTAATGTTATATATTAATAATATTCGATTAATATTATAAGTTAATATTCGATTTTTCTGCTTTTCACAATGTTTTATATTTCTGTTATTCGTATGATTTTCAACAAATATTGAAATACAATTGGCATTAATTTATTCTCCCTTTATTTCGTAATATGCTCCTTTTTGAATTTTGTAAACATGATTCTAATTTTGTTTTTTATGAGTTTTTCCCCAAACCTTAGCGAATTCGTCCGATTGGTCCGGCATTCATCGCATATATACGATACTTTCGGTCGGCACTAAAAGAGTTAAACATAATTCATACATTGGTGTGGCTTGGAAGCTTGGAGATTGGGGTGTTGGCTCAGTTTTGCCCTCATCATCTGATCAGTCAGAATAACGAGACTCTACCCCAAATTGACTTCAAATAGCTTCAAAACGAAACATTAATCCAAACGAACTAAACTAATACAATTACTAATAAAATGAGCATATCTTACCATCGAACTAGATAACGTGTCGGCTATGAAATTGTATATCTGTCGGAAGTAATTTAAAGGAGATCGTATTAACCTTCTGACTATGTAATTTTTTAAAATCACTATTTAGATTAAACGTTTGCAAACTTGTTCAAATGCCATTGAGTCAAGCGAGTTGTTATTTATATACAAAGCTTTATTATTATAATATAATCCAACGCTATAAAAGTACTTAGTAAATACATTACCTATGAAAATCTCAGGATGAAGAAAATAGCCTTGATTCCAACCCTTGGAAATCGCGGGATACGCAGTCAGCGGGTCAAAGACAGCTTTTGGACTTGCATAATTAATCTGTGGGATTTACGCCCCCGATTTAAGTTGTATACTTTCTATACATTTGGAGTGGATATTTGCGATTATAAATTGCTGTCAGAAAGTCGGAGCAATTAGCATTATCTGAACTATCAAGCTGAAACTAAGATAACGACACCCTATGACCTGTGTAGCACTTATACTCACTTGGACCATTTGATGAGTTAAATGTTAAGAAACAAAACTATCGGAAAAAGAATGATCGGCGGAAACGGCTTAATTGTGACCTTCAGTCAGTTATATGTTTCGAAGTCTCTACCAAGCAACATCTCTAAGTTTGCATTTATCTTAACTTTAAGATATTTACCTCACTTCAGTCATATACTCTTGTAGATTACTAAATGAGTACCCAGAGCCAACAACGTATTTTTATCAATTAACAGATTCCTTTTTTAAGGGCCCATTAGAGATAAATGCTGAAATTCAAAACTGAAATTTGTTAAGAAAAGTGTCGAGTGGCGAAGCTGTAATTAAAATTCTTAACTTTTATCTTTTAAAATGTGGAAAGTATGAAAAAACATAATTTCAGCATTCTGTTACACACGTTTATGTTTTAAAAGGTCTTGTGTGTAAGTTTAACAGAGTTACCACTGTCCTGTCTTGGCACTCAGGGACAATGAATAACAGCCTCTGCAACAGCTCCAGTACTGAGGCCGGAGTCCTAGTAGCCATCACTGGCCACGGCCCGACCCCTTCCGAAGGAGGTACGTACTATCACTGGTGGGGGTAACTTGACCCCCACTATTACCATACTCCCAGGAGAAGCGAGAACTCACTTACTTATCCGGCGGCTTCTCATTCGTGTATTCGCGGTGAACAGAATACAGAAAATTTATAAGTCAATGTTTGTTTCGTTTTAAGCTTTTAAAGTCCGATTTTTTAAAAAAATTCATTTTAAAATGTTTTTTCACTTTCATTTCTTGAATAAAAAATGGGAAAAATACTATAAAATATCCTTTTTTGTGTTAAGTAGGGTTTATGGATAAAAAAACAGTTTGCTACCAACTGAAAACACTGGGCTTTATTTCAGAACAAAATTTCTTAGATAAAATTCTATAATGTCAAACATAGATGAATTTTAATAAATAATAATATGTAAAAGGAATTTCCTTCAATATTGTAGAATAAAATATGGTATTCTCAAAAGTACAAAAAAACCACCATAAGAAAGGACAGAGTTCGGGTCTGCTCCGTAGATTTTTCGTGAAAACGTCGGGATAAAATCATAAAACAAGTGTTTCGTATTAATATGTAATTTAATTATCAATCTCTTTAATACAATATTTACACAGAGTAGTATAATAGTTACAGAATAGATAAACCACAAGCTACCAAAAACCCTTGCTACATGCGATAAACTTGTGATTTATCTATTCTGTAACCGTTATACTACTCTGTGTAAATATTGTATTAAAGAGATTGATAATTAAATTACATATTAATACGAAATACTTGTTTTATGATTTTATCCCGACATTTTCACGGAAAATCTACGGCACGAACGCGAACTGCGCCTTTCTTATGTTTTATTTAGAGCAGCTTTTGATGGCGTCATCTGTTGACAGTACATAGAACTACATTTCGCATATGCGCAGTAAAACATTATTTACTACAAATGCTCATATTTCCCGTAATATTCAACTTTTTGAATTCAAATTTTAATACAATGTTTCTTTTACGTATTGTCAAGTGTTTTGAAAGTTTCGTTCAATTCGAAAGAAAACTCTGCATGTTATAATAAAAAAACATGCGGAGTTTGTAATTTTCAATTTAATACCTATTTTTACTTATATTCTGATAAATATTTTTATTGTCTCACGTTGGGTACAAGTAATACTCCTCAAGCTCTTTAAAATGACACCAGAATAAACCTCCTAGCTAAACGTGTTTCCACGCTACACTTATTTATAACCTTACATAAAGCTAATTTATAACAATCACGCGTATGCGTCTACACTAGTACGATGACGTCAGAAGCAAAACAAATACTATGCGACAAACTCTTATAGATATGATCTAGCTGTTGTGAGGTCAATTATTTTCTTCGCATTATTAGTCTCGTAGTTATTAGCGATTCAAATCTGACGGTCACACAAGGAAGCTCTACCGACTATCACTGTAACGAGCGGAAAGATGTGTTCACATCAAAAAAGATGCAGTCTCAAGTGAAAAACATCAATTTATTTTTATTTTTTATCAGCACTCAGGTTGCCAACTATATGTTGTAAATTGATTTAATAAAAATTTTAGTATGTATCCTGTTGGCAACAACAGGCATTAGAGCTTCAGTCTTATTCTGAAGATTTTAGAAGACAAAATTGGGAAAGTTGCTTAAAGGCAACACTGGGCCTTTAATGGCTAACTTCATCATTTATATAAGTTGAAGTTGTTCTTATTAACTTGGATCTGAGTAACTTTTATTTTTTTGTTGCTAAAATAGTAATCTTTTATTCACTTTTATTTCTTCTTGGTAAGAATGAAAGGTGCAAGTTATAATTAAATCAAAAATGAATAGATACTTATCGTATAATTATGTTATAGGCAATACATTTTTTCCCCAGAAAGTGTGTAATCCACTTCAACATCTGAATTACAGAGATGTTAGATTTAATAAGGTTACCACTAGCAACATGACGTTCGTGTAGATATTGTAAGTTAAGCTCTGTCAAGCCTGGAACGTAATGGACACCATTTGGAAATGAACTTATTGCCCACATAAATGTAGTTAACAATTGGTCTAGGGATTGCATCAGTACCACCTACTCCACTCTGAAGCAATCTCGAGTAAGAGTATGGGAAGTCAATGGAACCAATCGATGTTTGGATTCCAGCTCCATTGAGGGAACACCTTAATTGGGCTTATTTTATGGATTGCACATATTCCAACCTTATGATGAGTTTGGCCAGTTATTCAAGTTTATTCGCATTACTTCTATCGGGCCAGAGATTTTCTTCTGTATTTCTGTCAGTTTCTACAAGATATGGCTGAATAAAATGTTTACGGAAGAAGATGAACTACGGTTTAAATTTATTATTCGCTTGCGAAGACATATATATAAGACAAGTATAATATCAGTTTAAAAATCTGCTAATATGTTTGCGTATTCGAAAACAAAAATATTTGAATACACGTTTTTAACCAGCGGAAATGTTCCCCTTTCGATTTCCTCTTATACTCCCACAATATGATACGCTTTGTGTTTAACTTCGTCGTATAGTGAAGCGAATCGATGATGCATTTTGGAACAGTACCTCTTCACTTAGACCTGTCTAGCCCAAAATTTGACACTCATCTGCAATATTGAGGCAAAGATCATGTACTAAAATCCATGCATTTGAATACTTTCTTGAGTTTGCTCGTTTATATATACAGGAGTAGATATACTGACAGATAGCCAACCCTGAGATGGATTGGGTCAGGAATTTATAGCATATCTTTAATTCTGGTGACAGAGGTTTAATACAAATTTCATCCGTCTAGCTCTTTGTGTTGTGGGGTTATCCTGTTCACACGCACATGGACAGAGAAAAACAGATGATCTGTAAAGAGATATTTTGTCCAAGATATCTATAACTTTAATTGAGGCCACTGTGGCTAGTGGTAAGGTGTCAACCTCGGAGCCGAAGGGTTTCCAAGTTCGAAACCCGATTCCACTGAAGATCCGTCCTGTATTGGGCTTGTTGCACTTTAAATCATACTTGGGGGGAGATGTCCTCTCGCTGGCGTGGTACGGAAGTTTGGACAGGAGAGTGCCAGCTCAGGTGTCCTCCTCGTCATCTGACCACGGTTCAAAATTACGAGGTCCGTCCCAAAAATAACCCTCGTGTTGCTTCAAAATGGTACGTTAATATAACTAAATCATAACTTTAATTAACATTAAAAAGATATCTATAACTTTAGTGGTCAGGCTATGTACCAAATTTCATATATATAGCTTATTGTGCTTTTATATTATCATTTTCATAGACAGACAGTATTTATAGTAGAATTTTCAGACTCGGGAAGGTCTGAAATGTGGATATTCATCAAAATCTGGAGGTCGCATTTTTCCTTGATTACAATACTTTCAGCTTCTATACTTCGTATACGAGAAAGTTAAAAAAATAACAGTAACCCGACGATATTTTAATAGCCAAACAAAAAGACGCGAATTTCATTAATTAGAAACTTATATTACCACTTACAGCTTAAACTTAATAACAGAATAATTTTTTTACCATACTACCTTTAATAACATGAGCTCATCTCAACCACCGTCGATTTGAGGGGAATGATTTTCTAAATTTTTCAATTTCAGTCTTTTTCCTTCCAACTATTTTTCTTGTTCTCCTATTTTTTCTTTTATCAGTCAGTCTCATGAATACTTACTTTTATTGCGCAGAGGATGTAGATTTTAATGGTATTTCCACGATGCTTCTTTTGCAGTCTACTCTGGGGGCAACGGTGGCCTGGTGGTATGGCTTCGAGAACGGAACCCATTTCTGAACCAATTTCACTGGTTTAGGTTTGGTTAGGTTTAGTTATATTAACGTCCCGTTTTGAAGCAACACAAGGGCTATTTTGGGACGGACCTCGTAATTTTGAACCACAGTCAGATGACGAGGACAACACCTGAGCTGGCACCCCTCTCCAAACTTCCACGCCACACCAACCGGGATACTTATGATTTAGCGTGCAACAGGCCCCATACACGGCGGATCTTCAGTGGAATCGGATTTCGAGTCTGGAACCCTCCTGCCCCAAGGCCGAGACCCTACCACTAGGCCACCGTGGCCTCTACCAATTTCACTGAAGACCTGCTGTGTGTGTTTGTTTAGTCTTATTAACGTCCTATTTTGAAGCCACACGAGCGCTATGACCTGCTAGTGCGTGACATGGTGCATGTTTAATTCTTCGTGGTGAATCATCCTCTCTTTGGTGTAGTATGAAAGTTTAGAGAGGGAAGTCAGCTTGTATGTTGTTCTCTTACGGGTCTATTCTGGTACCCCCGGTTGGATTGGGAGGCGTCACTTTTTCCGCACATTAACAACGGGAAAAGTGACATCTCCTAACCCAACCGGGGTACCAGAATAGACCCCTTTATGTGGGTGAATTGTGAAGTTATTCGCTAAATAGTCCCCTAGTTGCTTTGTTAACGGCCTTATTCACCATCTATGGTTAAACCATGATCAGCGGTTAAATGATGGTTCTGCTATAACAATGCGAAAGCTGACCGAAATGCATCGTCAAATGTATACCCTAGCGGATTGCTATTTTGGCATGGTATCTCAATTTCTCTGTTGTTGTCGATTTTTAAAATTAACCTCAGCCTTCGAGCCAAACGAGTTTCTTGCCAACTCGCTAGTTTAGGGTATACATCCAGCCGATCATTTCGGCCAGCATTCGCTTGTTTGCGTAAATTCCCTTTTAACCGCTGATTATGGTTTAACCATGGATGGTGAATAAGGCCGTCAGGTTAGCTTAGTTATATTAAAGTTCCATTTAGAAGCTAGACGAGGGTTATTTCGAGATAAACATTGTAATTTTGAACCATAGTCGGATGACGAGGGAGCAGGCACCCTACTCTCCAGGAATCCAGTGGAGAGACTTGAGACCCTCATCGTCAGATTTAATATGCACCACATACACAGCGGAACTTCGGTGGAATCTGGTGCCGAACCTGAAGCTCTCCGGTCCTCAAACCGATACCTTGCCTCCAGGTCACCGAGGCCCTAGTGTAGCTTCAAAACGGGAGGTTAATGTAACTTAAACTAAGCCTGAAATCTTTGATTCCATTTAGAAATGAGTAGAAATACGACTTTAACAATCTTTTAAAAAAAGGTGCAATAATTGTTTAGCTTCATTTTGATGCCCAGCAAATGTGAATTTAATCTTCCAGCTGGGGCGCGTATGCACGATAGACTTATATCGTTCTTTTATAAATTTAAGTGCAATTTTTATTTATATGATCTTTGTTTGGTATAAAGCTAATAAATACAAATTACATAAATAAAAGTTGCATTTATTTTTGTACAACGCGATATAAATATGTAATACGATGCACAATATAAGTATCTCCTGCATACGCCCGCCCGCCCGCTGGACGGGTTCTAACCACTTCTTGGTCGGATTTATTTTACAAATTTCTGACCCACAAAAAGCATCTTTTTTATTGCTGAAAATTAATATATGTTCCATCCTGAATTCGAAAATGCAAAATATTTTGTCAAGTAATCAGTTTTTGCTTGACCTACTGGTGGTCATAAATGTGAAATCCCGTACACTGATCTCCAGTTTTCCCTGCAATGCACCCAAGTTTTAAATTAAAACAAAATACTCCGATAATCGCCATCTATTAGCAATATTCAGAAATACAAAAAAATAATAAATATAACGAGACGTGCAAGTAGCGACTAATTCACTTTAAACGATGCAATTTTTCTCTTCGTCGCATGATACGCGATGCCGACCGTACGGGCACAAAAAGGCCGAACGTATGGCATACAACGCCGATTAAGAAGGAGTTGAAGCTTTTGTAGTGTCTTAAATCAGACGATTCAGATATTTTTTTAAAAATCAAGAATTGCAATTAACGTTTTGAAAATAATTTTTTAATGTTTCTTACATATAAATCTGACATATGGTGGCTTTTCATATGCTCCGAAAAGGTTGTTAGAAGAAACCCAATTGGCTATACTAAATATTTTATCGAATACATTCTACACGAACAAGACCAAGAAAAACTATAAAATTTGATTGAATTTTCTCAAGAATAATAAGCAGTATTAGAGATTTGCTACTCTAAATTTGCTGAAATTTAAATTTTTTAATGTAAGATTCCATTTCCAGAAGAAGTCCATTTACATATGTTGACTTTTAAGAGACTCCAAACATTAAAAACTTATTTTAAAAATGAAATATAGAAAAATAAAGCCAGTTGCGATACTTGCTTTTAGTTGTTTGTATGAATTACGTTAGTAAATGAAGTTGAAATATCATAAAATCATTCAATCACCTAATTGGTTTAACTGATATATATTGTGTTATGTTTGTTTTATTTAAATTATTAAAGACAAAGAATGCTGAATACCTGCCCTCAGTCCCTCAAAAATCGGAAATCACACATCCTGGGTATACTGGATCCAATCCTATCAAGTCAACTAATCAATTCCTGTCGGTAAGCGGGAAGGCAAATGCCGGAGATAAAAAAGGAAAGCAAAATCCCCCCTTGCTGTTTCCTCCTCTAATTTCATAAGTTTTCGAGCTACAAGAAGGAAAGAGAATGGAAAAGAATGATGAGAGCTTTCCAAGAACAAGCTTAGGTTAAAAATCAGTCGAAGTTATTGGTTGGAAATAACTTTTCCCGCCCTGAAGCAATCGGAGCTATAAAAAAAACTTTCAAAGTTGTTCGTTACGATGAGGCGATAATTTCCCTAGATTGAATTATCTTTTTATCGTCAATCATAAGGGAGTTATGGGGAAGTGAAAATTTCAAACCCCATCATTTTCCTTTTGAACTGGATGACCATCTACAAACTGGGCTGAGATTTGAACCCTGCCTACAACGTAACAATTATCGATTCATATCCAGTTAAAATTACTTTATTTATCGTGTTTACAAGATAACACGGGTGAATGGTTATATAAATATGCAACGAGAGGAAGTTTGGGGTTCTGGGGACCATGATTGGAGAAACTGTGCAGAAATTTTTCCGAAGTCGCTTCATGAGAACCATTCTAATAGGTAGTATTCCTGTAAGGAAAATCTGCCTAAAATTTAGGTTTTTATTCTTACAATATTCATATCATTTGCTTATATTCCCAATAGAGATAAGCATGTTTAGAAAAATTGAACTATGTCTTCGATACCCAATTAAGATTCAATTTATGTTGCGATTTGTATATCGAAAATCCTTTAAACTGCAGTGGACAAAAGTGTTTCACTACATGAAACATAATTTGAATTTGAAAAGAAATATTAAATCTAATTTTGATGGCTTTTATTAAGAATATCTTGATATTGTCCAAATAGAATTTCAATAAAAACTTAATATGAATTGCTATGAAGCTAATACATTTTCTAAGAAACAGGTATATTTCAAATCACCGGCTAAAAAAATTGCAAGTGTTTTATATTTATTAGCATTCTTTCTTTAGACAACATTTGAGCCATATATGAAATATATGTACGACATGTTATATTATTTCATGAAATTACTTTATGACAAACCAACATATTATTTAAAAAATACAATTCTTGTTGCTTTAAGTTATATTTGTTAAATTTTAGAAACATGGAATGTGTAGATGAAATTTATGAACTTTTAAAAATGAATAACAAGACACAAATACGATACAATAGATGCAGGTTAAAATGAAACAGCATTTAAGATTAAAAAAAATGCCGTAATTGTATCTATATTATAAAATCATAGTGTATATTTGCAAATAATTCTGTACTTAAAATTACACAACACATTCTGAAAAAAATATTCCTTTCGTGATACAATTCCGTGTTATTTACACAACTGTTTCAAACTTTGATTTTGATACTATCACAGTTACAGCGAATCACAGAAATGGTTAAGAATGAAACAAAACGGTTAAAACAACCATAAAAAGTGAAATCTTTTATAAAAACCTTCGATGGAAATTGAATTGCTCCAATAAAAGATCGTTTCTTTCTCTTGAATCATAGAAACTAAAATATAAACACATCACAACGTCATTTGTCTATACTATTCAAATGCATTTTTAAAAATGACCGAGTCTCATAGATTGCTTGCAAAGTGATGCACGGCACATGCAAAGCCATTACAGATGTCCTCTATTTTTTCCGTGTGAATCTGAAAAATATATCAATCGATGTATATTATGAAGCATCTGGTGAAATTCAATACAGAAACAAAATCCATCATTTAAGCATTCCCTCGATTACGACAATGGAAAAAGATTATTTAGAAGCAACAAAATCTGCAATTGCATAACATCGTTTAGAAACACCTTCTATCGTCATCAGTATTCACATTTGTTGTATGATCTAGATCACTCTCCGAATGACAACAACGAATAAATATGGTGATACCAATATATAATGTTTGACCACGGAAAAATCTGTCTCCAATAGATCCATGCATTTCATCACCAGGTAATATTCCTTCGGAATAAATTCTTTTAGGAAAATCAAATAATGATCTTCCGTCGACATCAAAAAATGAAATCCAAACAAAAGCCTTCACGCCTCTTTTTTCAGAATCACGCCTCTTTAAAGAAACAGAACAAGACACTCTACGTTTCTTTGAAAACTGTCGAAACAAAATTCGAAATCTCCATGATGTTGCTACAAATTCGCATTCAGTTTGGAAATCCCATGTAATGGACCATGGTTGTATAGCAACGAGGTCCGTCACAGAGAACGAATAATGAACATAGTGTCCTTCATTTGTATGTTCTTCAATAATTTTAACTGTTTGATTATTTAATGACATCTTTGAAACCTTACCCTCTCGTATTCGTGCACGCGGAGGAAGAAAACCAAAACATATTCTGTTTTATTTTAAAGTGCTTAGAATGGTCTATAAGTTATATACGCGAGTCCTTGTTTACACAGGACAATCGCTAACTGCAATAGGAAACCACGTGACCTCAACAATATCTCGGTACTAGTCGACAATCTAACGTGAGAACACACCCATGCGTATAAAGGGAAAAGAAGACTGAGGCAGGTCGTTGTCTTATCTATCTAAAGGTTTGCGCATGTGCGTGCCCTTGACTTTAGATTGTTGATTGATAATTAGCTTTAGTTGCAATCACGTGTTTGCTATTGCGGCAAGCGACTGCCACTGTGTAAACAGGGTCTAAGCTAAATGTTGAATAAGAATTGAAAATCTGATCTAGACAAAGTTGCAGTGAAAGAATGAGTAACGTTAGCTGCTTGAAGACTCACCGAGATGAATACCACGCTTTCTTTTAAATGTTGTTTGAACAACTTGTATATATGAATTTTGTTCTTGTTTATTGTATGCATTTCAGTTCTGAAATATTTGCTGAGGGCTTTTCAAAAAGCGAACCACTAAAGGGAATAAATGGTACATCTCGATTCATTCCAATGTCTTAGATATCACGTTATAACATTAAGAATCGGTGAATAATAAAAAAAAACGTAGTAATTTGTACAAGTTCAAACCAATGTAATATTGGATCTAAACCATACTTTACGTTATTGAGAAAGGTTTGAAATCTATTACAACTATCTTTAATTGATGGAATTAACCTTCTGACCAGAACATCAGCCATTGTGACCACTGTCGATGAAGTTTTGTCAGACGATAAAGACATTTTAGTCCCAATAATATGCAATATTTTTCTCTTAAACATGCTGGAAATAAATAAGTTTTGCTCAAATCGTGTTCTGAATTATTGTGGTTTCCAGGAACAGCGTCATCATGACGGGTGTTCCTTATAACCGATTATTTAGGGTTATTCCGGGTAGATGGTTAATTTCTCCTTCCACTTTTACATAGGGAGGGAAAAACCTACCGGTTTAAATCGAAAACCGTTTTTTTTTTGTTTCGGTTAACCGGTTTTTTCGGTTATTTTTTTGCCCCGGTTTAAACCGGTTATTTTTTTTAAAAAAAACCAAAAACCGGGAAAAAAACCCGAGTCGGAAGATAGACTCGATTTTAGGTTCGACTAGACTAAAATTTACCAAGTTATAAAGCTTTGAATTTCATCATCTTAGGCCAATCACCGACAACCGCTTACTCGAAGCGTCTGTTGGTTGGGGTACTACTGAAAGAGTCTTTATGAATAGATAAATATTGGCCAAAGGATTGATTTCCTTCAAAAACAATACTAATAAAAATTTTTGTCTGCAAACGGCGTCTGTTTTTTTGTAGCCAAAAAATATATATCTTTAATCGGAAGTTCTGTGGCATTCGAAAGATTAGTATCTACGTTGAATGATGTTGTTTCTGATGAGAGGTGTCGACTCACGGATCAACACATTGTTGAAAGAGTATTTATGAGCAGATTAGATGATAAATATTGGCCAATGAATTAATTTCTTGTGAAAACAATGCTAATAAAAATTTTGTCTATAATACTTACGTATTGCAATAATTACTCATTTATTATTATTACATATTCTATTAATTACTTATTTATAAACATTACCTATTACATTAATTATTGTATTAATACTTACTTATTGTATATTATTATTAATAAAAAATTCTGTCCACAAACGCTGCTTTTAAAAAAACAGACCAAAAACCGTTTTTTTTTTTTCAAAACCCGGTTATTTTAAGCGGTTTCAACCGCCAGGTTAAACCGAAGGTGAAAAAAAAAACCGGTTTAACCGAAAACCGTTTTTTTTTTGCAATAACCGCCATTCCTACCTTTACATCGTTTAATATGATATCAGCCAGATTCCTGGGGGTTGCAAGATGAAATAAAGGTATTTTTATATTTCCGAATCTTGGTTTAAAACTTCATAACGTACTAAAAAAAAATCAATATGAAGTGGTAAAAAACCCCCCAAATTCCAATAAGAATGAGGAAGCGGAATGATTCTACAGATCAGATATGTTATATCGAATTAAGAATCGCGGTGGCCAAGTGGTAAGGTCTTGGCTTCGGAGCCGGAGAGTTCCAGATCCGAAACCCGATTCCACCGAAGATCTGCCATGTATGGGGCCTGCAGCAAGCTAAATTATAGGTAGTGGCCAAACGCCCTCCCGCTAGTGTAATGCGGAAGCTTGGAGAGGGATGCCAGTTCAGGTGTCGCCCTCGTCATCTGACAGAGGTTCAATATTACGAGGTCAGTCGCAAAGTATCCCTCGCGTTGCTTCGGAACGTGACGTTAATATAACTAAACTGAATTAAGATTCCCTTCTGGAGCTAAAGGACCACTATAGGGAACAGACCTCGTTATTTTGCATATCTCCCTTTTACAGCAAATTCAGGTTCACGATCAGAGATTTAATGTGCAACCATGGTCATCCGTAAAATAAAATTTCAGGATCCATGACTCTCCAACTCGAAGTAAAGACGGTTTCATCACACTGCAGCTTCCTTTTTAATATTTAAATGCACCTATCAATGCTCTACCGGATTTTACTCTGCTATATTATTGCAAAAATCTTTGTAAGGCGCATACGGATATACAGGGTGTTGGATCAAAGTGGTGATAAACTCAGAGGGGTTGTGGTAGGCATCAAAAGAAACAATAATTGCCATAGAAAATGGTATCACAAACCAAGTTAGCATGCAACAAAGCTTCTAACTAAAATTAATTAATATTAACCCGCGAGGACGCTCACTACGAAGAGTAACGCGAAGACGCGCAAGAGGCTGTGCGACACTCCAATTCGTTATTTCGCTATTTAAGCAAAACTAGCAACATTTTTATGCTATATCTGTTTCAAATGATTTATGCAAATAGTTTCAGTTATACAAGAACAAATTTCTAGACGAAAAATTTAGTAAATAATACATTATATTGTTCAGCGCATTGTGAGCATATAAGAAAAGTATATTTCTTACATACATGTTTTCAAGATTTTTTACAGTAAAGAATCATCAATATAATAATCTTTATACAATTTGGAAAGGAAAATACTGCTTCTAATTTCCTTAGGTACACAGGAAACCATTTTTTTTTTTATTAATCCAAATAAGAATTCTGATGGACTTTATCCTTAGACCTAAAAACTTTAGGGCGTAATACACTTATTTTTCAGAATAATTTCTACAGTTTTAAGCTTTACCTCCAATAGTTTTTGTAAAAGCGAATAACACATGTAGCCGCTGACTACAGTTGCAATACGCTCAGAATAATATAACTTTTGCATCAATGTCTTGACATTTTCACTTACACTATTATCCAGTATAAAAGTTTTGTACCCTCAAAAATCTCCATTTTAGAAATATAGAAAGTTCTTAAATCCACTTGTTTCCTCCCTGAAACTTAAATAGCGATACAATATTATTTTACTGTCCATAATACGATCATGCAGTTGAACAAAGAAACCTGACGCGAGGACGCGCAAGAGGGTGTTTCACATCCCGTATGGTAAATTCTAATAAAAGGAAATAAAAGAATTTTTCTTAAAACACGTTCCGTCTGTTGAATGTGACCTTGAAGGCAGATAGCATGGATTTGACTCATTTCGATTAAAGGAAAGTCAGTATTTTTCACATTTTACGTGCCGTGGGGTGTCGGACACTCCCTTGCGCGTTCTCACGTATTAATTATGATAAAACAGGCTGTTGACGGATAAATATGAAGAAATAATTAATCTTCAGATAGTTTTTTACAGAACAAAACAAATACTAGTATCTATGCGTAAAGCAAAATATCAGAAAATAGTTTGTTCAGATGTGCAGATAAAAAATATAATGGATGGCACCATTAAAAGAAAGATTCAGAGTTATTAGCGAATAAAGTTGGAGAAAGTAGAGTATTGTGGTTAGAAATAGGAAGAGTCAATCATTTAAAGTGTGTTTGGGTACAAATTTAACTCTTAATGCATACTACAGTCCTCTTTCTATCCACACATTTCATTTACATAGTTCATTCATTTCATAGCCGTATAAAGTAAACCTGATTGGTTCTATGACTTGCTACGCAGCATTTTTATATTTTCACTGAGATTTAAACTGCAAAGTTTCGCGACTTAGCATGTGTATACCGGGCCTCAGAGGCCCGTGGTGCCAAATTCCGGGTGGCGCCAAAGCTGGGGCGTAAAGGGGAGGAAAAAATGGTTTGATTGACATGAGAGCTCCGGCGAAAACGGTAAAAATTTTCCTTTCATTTTGGCGCCCCCTCTTCAGATTTTCGTACAGGCGCTCGGCTCAAGCCTCTAGACCCTGGAGAGTTCTCAAAATCTGTTCCACTAATATCAGGCCATAAAATTTGGTGGGTCATTCACAGGTCCGACTGTACCCAAGGGCAACCCGATCCTAAGGGGTCGGGTTGACCATAGGTGCGGTCCGGTCTACTGTGCCCCCTCCTCATCCCGCTTTCAAAACGGGCCTTCCCTGCCCTAATTTTCCTAGAATGACATTCTCCCTTCCTCATTTCGTGGTTTTTCCTTTGGCTCCTTCCCCCTATCCAACTATTGTATTTCAGTTTTATGGCATAGTGGACCGAAAAAATATTAAACCGGATGAAAATATAACTTTTTCCCTGGTCTACACCATTTCTCATCGGATTCTTACTTTGACGAAACGTTTGGCACACTGTGTTGAAAGATAAACCGGTGAATGTCACGCTTTATTTTTATTCTGAACAGCAAAGTTAAATTGTGATAACGTTATACCTATAAGTGTTGTGTATTTCGCTAAAATGTCTGAAAAAAAGAAACAATCAGGTACGTTTCATAGGAAAAGAAAGGAAAGAATAGCAGTAGAAAACGAAGAGCAGGGGTCTATTTTGAAAAAAATCCATCAAAATAGAAAATATTGAATCCAGAGGAGGTCTGTCAATAACAGTTGAAGGCAGAACTTTAACTTCAGAAAACTTTAAGAACGACAATATAACATATTGTTCGATCCAAGAACAAAAGTTCCTGCGAAGTCAACACCACAGGTTTATTGTGTTATTATCATTCTGGTAGGTTATTTTAAAATTTTCAGAATTAAATATCTATTTGAAAAATTTCGATATTGACAATACTAACTTTGTCAATTGTACAAAAATTCTAAATATTAAAATCCCATTTATAAAATTATAATTATTTTTTAAAAATTATATTTATATATTACTGAGCAGAAAGCTTAAAAGTGTCCAGTGGGTTAAGTTATATCAAAAGTTGTGTTGGTTTTGTTGGAACATTTTTGTGCACCTTCTGTATGATTATTCAAAAGAACTCATATGATTTTGGTAAGCTAGATAAACACTATTTAACAAGTTAACTCGTTTACCAGGTCCCAGTTCGAGAGCATGCAAAGTTACAATTACTTGAACCAGAAACAGTAGCAAACAACAGTAGTAAACAACATTTGAACGTCTAAAGTGACTGTGAAGAATCTAACAATAAACAAGACGCCAAAACTAGTTTGCAAACCAAAAATGCAGACAACAATACTGAGAGTGATAAGGTTTGTTGGATTTTAACATAAGCATTACTCTTGAAATAATAATATTCAAACTGTTTTATGAAAAATCAAATTTGTACTTATAAAGTTCCCATTACATTTCTTCAAATCATCAGAAAGTGCAAAACATTAGAAGAAAACTTGTAAAATTACAAATTATTTCACACAAATTTTTATTTTTTGTTTCTTGATAAGTTTATGATTAAAAAAAATTGTAACACGTCTAAAAAAAGTAATAAATCCAAGTTTCACATCTGCAAGCAAGGTATATGGCCAGGGCCGGATTAACAAATAGGTAATGTAGGCAATTGCCTATGGGCCCTGAAACTTTGGGAGGGATATTATTATTTTTTAAAAATTATTTTAAGGGCTTCCATTTGATTTACAAGAAGAGTGTTCTAGAAAGTACTGAACTTAAAATCTAATATCGTTTAAATTCAGAACATTATTTCTTGGAATATTTTTAATGTTTTCGAATTTATTAGCAGATCAATGGGTCACATGTCAATAGTCCTGGGATACTCTGTATTAGAATATTAAAATTGTATTAAAAAGTTTTATAATTTTTTAACCATTTTATTTAAAATAACTTTTAAATTTTAATTTTTATATACTCGAGATTTAAAACTTGTTTTTTAAGATTACCCGCAAAAAATGTTTTATTTCAGTTTGTCATATGGTTTGTTGCTCAAAAATTGCTTATTTAGATATTAAATTTAAATCAATCAATATTTATCTGCTTTTGGACATTGGGGTGGGGCCCAAAAACTTACATTGCCTATACTGCCCTCCTAAGAGTAAAAGGCCTAAATTTTTCCTACTTAGTAATGTTTGTGAGCTGCCCAACATTATTCCTAAGCAAAAAGGCCGTATCTTATTAAAAAATAGTAAAAAACCACTAAAGAATTATGCGCATCTTACAAAACTAACGCAGTGGAAATTTCTGACTCTACCAGTAACTATTGTTACTGGCGAGAGAAGTTTTTAGAAACTGAAACTGTTTAAAACATATCTGCTATATCTAGCATGTATGTCGCAGGAGCGACTAGTTAATTTGGCAACCATATCAATTGAACAGGACTTTCTGCAGAACATTGATATTCAAAATATCATGAAAGATTTTGCAGACAAAAAGGCAAGAAAAATGATCATGTGAAGAGACTTTATAATACTGTGTAAAAAATCATATATTTTTAAAATAAATTTGTTCAATACATTATTTTAGTTTCTGTAAGACTTCCTTATATCCTTAAATATTTCTTAAATTAAAAAATTCTGACCATAACATTATTAAGTCACATTTGCAGGTAAAACATGCATATTTCTAAGTAAAATTTTGTTGGATATTTAAAATGCAGACAATATAGAATCTAAAAATTACTTTGGTTAGGGGGGGCGCCAAAATGTTGACTTGCCCGGTTGGTAAAATTACCTCGGGCCGCCTCTGCCGGGCCTTAGTGTTCGTGTTTATATGTTGACAAGGTGTTGAAAAACAGGCGTTGTGAATGTGGAATGTTGCGAGCTTTTAAGTTAAACTCATCATATTTATGTATATTTACATTACACTGTCTTAATATACTCATTTGGAGCGTTTACAGAACCAAAAGACTGAGTAGAAATGATCTTGTGGAGGGGAACGGATGTGAGGGGGGAAGTGATGACGACTGTTCAAATATATTTGTCTCCTCCCCCGCACCGACACCACCACTACTCTCAACACATATAATACTACCTTTATAAAATTATTAGATAGGCATGAGGTTCTTCTGAAGGTTGTTACTTCGGCATTTTTTTATTGATTTTACCATTACAATAAGGAATTTCAGAAATACTCATTTTTTCAACTCTCCATATCTTCTAAACTATTGATGCTAAATTAAAGATGTAGGACTTTTTTAAAAAATATCAATTTGTGTACAACCCCTAATTTTTTAGCTTCTCTTCGACAGGAGCTAAAATTCTGCTCGTTGTAATGCCGATATCTTTCTGAATACTAATTATATTGAACTGAATTTTTTTATATAAGTTGCCTTATATATCTGGCTTTAAAGTTGTGAAAGAAAAATTACACTATGTTTCGCGCATGCGCAGTAAAACATTATTTACTAAAAATGCTCATAATTCCTGTAATATTCAACAATTCTTTTCCAAAGTTTTACACAAATGCTTCTCTTACATATTGTCATCTTGTCTGTAAGTTTCGTATAATATAACAGAACACTCTGCGTGTTATAAGCAAAAAACAGGTGGGAAAATTTGAGATTTTCTAAGAAAACCTTTATATCTTCCCAAATATTTTATCTGAGTTTACGACAATTCCTGTAAATATTATGCACATTAAGCATTACCATTTCTGAAAGTGTCATCTTGTTATCAGTATTCTGTGAAGCGGGGTGGGCCAAAAACTTTTGTTTTCATCGGTTTGTAAACGGTCCCCTAATTGTCCTCAGGACCGAATCATCAATGTAAAATGTGAGTTATTGTCTATTCTTTACATATCCGAAGTTTAAAGGCAGTCAGTTAAACCATTCTGGAGAAATTCTAAAAAATGTGAAAATCTGCAAGTGTCCGGATACTTTTGGGCATATAGTGTATACCCGACCTGGCCGAAGTCGTGCGGTCCAAACGACAGGTCGCACGAAGCAACCCCACCCAAACAATCCAACTTCCTAGCTACAAAGAGACGGATGAAAACAGAAAATTCTATATTCAAAGTAAAATAATCAAGGTTAAACAATTCTTTGAAAATATCAGAAAAGGCCCGCATAAAAATTTAATTTTTAGTAAGTCTTTGAGTTCTTTACTTTGACAATTACTGGTTGAAGACTGCCTCAAATGAGCCCACTTATAACACCAAAGGAGCGCATGAAAAACAGAACCTTCGCCTATTACACACGGGAATTGGGGATCTATACAAAAAAAAAATGATCCTGATGAGTAGGAAAAAGGCCATGGCCTTTAAGAACCTGATTTAACCCTTTGCGGACAGGTAACTTTTTAGAACACTCATATTAGGTTGGCTCACTTTATACGCCATCTCATTTTTTCCAACTCTGTGCTTATTTAATTATATAAAACTTTATTTTTCATAGTTTAATAAGGTTAGGGGTTTGAATGAATGGATAGTATACACATTTTATGTCCGACTTTTAGCCGCTATCCTCTTCTTTAACTGTTTTTCCTACACCTCAATCTCGAGATCGGTGAACTATGGTGCACATTATACGCCGTATCTGTCCGCAAAGGGTTAAGAAGGAATCACCATTCATTCGCTTACAGTCTACTCTTTCTAGCAATGAATAGGTCCATTTAGCTTTAGAAGTACTGGACCAACATTCTTGTCATGCTCTCAGAATTTCCTCCGTGAGGCATTTTTGACCCTCTAACTGCCGAATTTTTTAAAATCGCTAATTAGATATAACGATAGCAAACATGTCCAAACACATTTGAACGAAGCGAATTGTTATTTATGTGCAAGGATTTATTAGCATAATAAGATTCTGTAACAGCTGTAAGTAAACTCAATAGCTTGCAAAAATCGCAGGATGCAGCAGAAAATACTTGCTTCCATACCGCAGAAATCGCTGAATAAAGAGTCGGAGGGTTAACCCCTTGGGTACATTTGACGGCTGTGACTAGAGATGCACTAAGTTACTGACGACGAGTTTAAGTCGCCATTCAAACTTAGACAATATTTAACCTTCCAGCAGTCGCGTATATGTAGGAGATACTAATATCAAGTATCGTATAACATATCGTTCTTTTATAAATTTAAATGCAATTTTTACTCATTTAATCTGTTTAGTATGGAGCTAATAAATACAGATTACATCAGTAAAAGTTGCATTAATTTTTGTAAAAGGATACGATATAAATTTCTCCTACATACGCATGACTTCTGGGAGATTAAAAGATTTTACTGCAATCGATTTGCATAACATCGACATTTTTTTTGCAAACAGCCTTGGCACATTCAACGCTATGGGCAAATTAGATGCAAGCGCCAAGGAAAACAAAAAAAAAAACCAACCGTGCTCGCTATAGACAATTTATAAATAAAAAAGAAGGAGGTGAACGTATTCTGTGGACATCTATTAATATGTTTAACTTAATAAATTTGTTATACAAGTCAAATTCTTGTGTGCGGCGAAGATTCCTGAAGGACGAGATATCTCGTCCGTAGCGATGAATGTGTTAATTTCAGATCGGTAAAAGGAGTTTCCTCTCTTTAGAAGAGCTCTAAGAATTAATAGATTTTTTAAACTAATATTAAACGTGTTTCTAGTTAGCGTTAATTCAAGCTTTGTTTTATTTTTATAACAAAAATTTTTCCGATTAAACTTTTGTCCCTTTACTTTGCAAACTGGTGAACAACTTGATAAATTGATTGATTAAATTGGCATCCCGTTTCGAAGCTATACTACAACTACTTGAGGGTAAATTTCGTAATTTTAACACATTGGTCTCTATGGCCCACGCCTGAGATTCGGACCATCTATCTAATTAGATTCCCCCCCCCCCTTCTCTGTCATCTCTTAACTACAATAGAGAAGGGGTCATCTAATTAGCCTTTAGGTATGAATTGTATTTGATTCCTTGCGAGATTAACGCGTTAGATATGATCAGAGCAAGACGGCATCTGAGTAGGCACACTCCTCTCTAACTTACCACATCAAACCAGCTGGATGAAGTTTGAAACCGACAATTGAACGTGCACCAGGCCCACGTGCACGATGGATCTTTGGTGGAATCTGCTTTTGACTCGTGACCCTCAGATCGGCGAGTCGAGACTTTTCTACCAGGCCACCGTGGCTGGTGAACGACTACAATTTCTTTCCAGAAAAAGTAACTTTGAATTTCATAAAAAATGATTAGACACATAGCTTATTTGTATAGTTTCCTTAATTAAAAAATAAATTTCCCAACGAGCATAAAATTTTCACGTCAGTTGGGGCATAATCTACTGCTTTCGCCTTTCAAATACTAAATTTCTAAATCACATTTTCTTGCCTGCTTGTCAAACAGCTCAACCGATATAATTCTTACCACTCACTAAAAATATTTCATAATAAAGTTAAAGATAAACTACATAATGCATTGAAAAATCATAACACTTAAACTTTTATAGATTTCAAACGAAACAAATAAATTAAACTTCACTTCCATCTAAGGGGCATATCAAGTAGGTTGTGCTGTCATAGCAGTTTCTAAATAAACATTTCATTATCATTATGGGATATTTCCCACTAAGTTTGGTTTCAAGATACTTCTAAAAGGAATTTTCAGGTTCTAGGAGCATATAACCACAGGTTTTTATCACTATTTTTCAATGACTGGAACAGAACTGTGCATCCACACAAGAATGCATATCCTCTTCCATAACCCATTATATATTTTTTTAATCTAATAGATTTTGAATTTACATTTATTCTTTAAAAAGAACCATTATTTTGATAACGTCTGTTAATAGGGTGCCTGTTATGAGAGATTTTACTGCAGCTTACCTGCCCCATTTTTCTGATTTTTTCAATCTTCTCAAGAAAAGGAGCTTCGCAATCTGTATGCATGTAATACATTTTGCAGAAAAATTTATTTACACAAATATTTAACCATTATCATAACTTTTTTTATTTAGGACAAGAGTTTGTTTTAAATAATCATGGTGAAGATATCTACAGGATGTTTGGTATAAACTTTAAGGTGTCAAGACAAATACGAATCACTATACAATGCATGGTCAAAAATTAAGCCTTGAAGTGCTACAGTCAGTAATTGTTGTGGTTTGAAATGTTGAAATATAAGATTATAAGTGAAAAAAATGGAAGAAAACTGACGAATTTAAAGAAAACGTACTTTATTACAGAAAACTATTTAGACATGCAGGTGCCAACATTGACGCAGGTTACACACCGCTGGTGTCTTGAACTGATCTGCATTACATTAACGAAAACATTACTCTTAGGTATTACTCTTGTAGGGCAACTGCATCTACAGAAATCCTGGTAACAATTCCTCATCAGAATAGACGGGCCTGTCATCTTACTTTTTTCTCTTAGTATTAACTGACAAGAAATAGTTCAGGGATGAGAAATTAGGCGACCCCATGTATTATTGCCCTGCCCCGAATGGGAAACGACTTTAAGCACTTTGCCGCTGAAGTTTCCTCCAGGCACTGTGTGTTTAGGCACTTTATGCTTATCATGGCGTTTTCTATGACTTTTTAAAAATTTGCGCCAAGGATTTAACAACATTTTGTAACCGCGACATCAAGGTCATTCCTGGAGAATGGTGGGTTAAAGTTTTGATACCATCAGTAATCGGATGATCAATTAAAACAAAATAAAGAAGAGCGTTAAAATTGTTAACTATGCCCTTGTTTTTATTTCGTTATATTGCAGAATCCCGGGTTCATGATTAGTAGATCTCGGTTTCAAATTCTAATACGGATAAGATTTCTCACACATGCAGTTCTGGTAAACTTTAATTCCAGTCATTGGTGAAACCTGTGAAATAATTTCACGAATTTCCTGTGAAAATTTAGAAACTAGGGTGCCGGCTGATTTCATTCAGACATTTCTTGTAGGGAAGCTGTTGCTACAGATTCGTCACTGCAATCATCGCACATGCGACTCTCTCAAGAAAAAGTCCAGACAGGAGAAACTGGGCTGATTCAGAACGACATTAAAAGGCCTATAAGAAATACTATTCTAAAAATATCACATTTGAAGATTTTTCACTGCAAAGATTGTTTTATAGCTCTTTACTTGTAAAAATAGAGGATCGGAAAGAAACTGAGATGGAGAAATGCAAATTGGTCATTAACCCAATGGACCTTATGCACCGTTTGGGTTCGAGAGTATAAAAAAACAGCTGTGGAGGAATAAACAAAACGATCGGCCTATAAGCGATTCAGAAATAAAAAGCAGTTCTGAGTCAGCTGTTTAAGACTGACCAATGGCTGCCTCCGGAAGGTCACGTGTCGGAGGATGTGACGTCACATGCATAAGGTCCATTGTCATGAGAAGAGAAAAGTTACATCGTTTAAAGTTAATTCGTCGCTACTTCCACGCCTCGTTATATTCTACTATTATTTTTTTGTATTTCTGAATATTGCTAAGAAATGCCGCATATAGTCCTACTTTCTTCATGTTTTCGCGGTGAGATTTCCCACCTTGAATGGAAAACATAATCATTTTGTGGGAGAGTCTAAAAAACCCCGACAAATAAGGGGTTAAACTATTAAAGAAAGGAAAATCGTTGCGAACTGCGAAAATATTTCTACGAAGTGTGAATTGAATTAAAAAAAATCAAATATTTAATAAAAGACGGTACAATGGAAAATAAAGTAGGAAGAGTCCGAAAACATTTTAAACCCAACAGCAGAGCGAAGAATTATACATCAAGTAAAGGTTGATCCCAAAATAAGTGCTCTAAAAATCGCTTCAAGTACTTGTATTGGTCTGTTAAGTCCCCACCAATTTTGAGGGGGAAAGTAAAAATAATTTTTGTTTTAACAATGCAGTTTATTCAATTGTATAATGCAGAATTTTATTTAAAAGTTGATCGTCATGTGAATCAAATGATTCATACCTAATGTCTAACTAGATGACCTCTTCTCTACCGTAGTTAAGAAGCATAAGAAAAGGTGTCATCTAATTAAATACATGGTTCGAATATCAGGAATGAATAGTAGCAGCGAACGTGTTAATAAAGATTTGCGATTAGAATCTGTCATTAAAACAAAAGGTATGCTTCTAAATATTAATTACTTGTTGTTTTTATACAAAAAAAAACCATTTTGTCTGTACTCTCAATTTTGCGTGACAAAGCATTTGATGATTCTCTTTATAAGTTATTTATATACAGTTTTACATTAATTATTACCATTATTCATCAGGAAAAACGTATTATATTTCTTCAACATATGTGCTTTTCATTCTAAACTTGAATTTTTATTTAACCAGCGGGAGTGGTCTCCCTAAACTTTCTCGTATACTTCTCCAAAAAGGTGCTGTTTCCCCTTCCCCCGCGTGGATAAAAAATTAGAACCTACTGTAACCCAGAATCCAATGACTATCAGAAAGTTTTTCATCGTAGATTATAGTGATTGTAAAATATTTAGGTGGAGAATCATATTCAAAGAGATGCGTGTCGATAAAAACACACACTGCTTCCACTCTTGCCGGCTCAAGGACAAAGTGACGCAACTCTTCCACGTGCACGGAGATTGCTACCAGTACGCATGCGCATGGAAAATCGGATTAAAAAAATTGAATATGCAATCCTAGCGCCTTTTTTTAACCGATTGGAATGAAATTTCGGCACAGATCTATAATTAATGTTAACATCCGTGATACCAAGTTTTATTTATCTAAGCCAAAGAGCTTATGAGATATAAATTTTACAAGTATGCGGTTATACAGACCTACAGACAGTCAACCCTTTGTCGGATTTGGCCCAAAATTTTATACGTACATACATTCATGACGATAAAACTGTGTACCAAATTTTATCCATCTAGCTATTCAAGTTTTTGAGTTATAGTGTTCACATGACCGCGGACATACAGACAGACAGGCAGACTTCCCGTTGACGGATTTTGTCCAAAATTTGTTAGAAACCTACAAATTATGTTTAAAGACTATATACCAAATTTCACCCCGGTAGCTCAAATAGTTTTCGAGTTATCGTGTTCACAGAAAGACATAATTCCAAAATTGTGTTTTTCGGACTCAGGGAGGTCTAAAACTTGGAGATTCGTCAGTTCTCGAGTTCGAATTTTTTGACGAGTACAATACTTTCTCTTTATATACTTCGTATACGAGAAAGTAAAAAAGTAACCGTACTCTCAATTATGCGAATCACTGTAATTTTTGGAAGACATTCGAAGATGGTACAAAAAGTGAGAGTGGAGTAAATTAATTAACTGCTTTTCTATATAGCTGTCTGTTTTTATAATATATCATCGCTTAACAAACACCACCCACCTCAATTTTTTGAAATTTCAAAGAGGAAGAAAATACTCAAATTTCTGCAACCAATAACGAATTTATTTGAATTTTTTAACATCCAATATAGACATGAGACCTCGTATTCCTACCAGATAGGAAAAAAATTCAGAAATATTCGTTATTGGTTGCGAAAAATTGAGTATTTTCTTCTTTGAAATTTCAAAAAAATTGAGATAGGTGGTCTTGCTTGTTTAAACGACTATATAACTTATATCTAATACAGGATACTGTTTGCACAGAACGAATGGGAATGGAGGTAGATGTGTATTTAACCTTTTAAGCTCTCCAAAAACTAATTAGAAAGTGTATTGTACTTTGCATGTTGCAGATTAAATTCCTTAATCTTCCTGCAGGTCGTGCGTATGTACGAGGTACTTATATCGTACATTGTGTTACATATTTATATCGTGTTGTTTTACGAAAATAAATGCGACTTTTATTTATGTAATCTGTATTTATTAACTTTATACTACACAAAATGATATAAATAAAAATTGCACTTACATCGTTTTTTCATAAATTTAATATGATGCAAAATATAAATATCTCCTACATACGCTCTTCCGCTTGAAGATTAACGTCCCGTTTTGAAGCAACACGAGGGATATTTTGGGTCGAACCTCATAATTTTGAACCACGGTGAGATGACGAGGGCGATACCTGAACTGGCACCCCTTCTTGAAACTTCCGCACCACACCAGCGGGAGGACGTTTGACTCATAAGTATGGTGTAACGTGCAATAGGTCCAATACTCGATAGATATTCAGTGGAATAGGCTTTCGAACCTAGAAACCCTCCGGCCCCGAGGCACTAGGCCACCGAGGCCCCAATTCTTTTATTAACTTATTAACTTCCGGATGGGTTACGAAATTACTTAACAAAAAATACTGTCCAGACCGTGCTTAATAGATTAGAGGACATCGAGAATGACCAAATCATCAGTCGCATTTTTAGATTCAAGGTGTAAAGATGTAGCATTTGAAAGTAAAATCGTTGCAGAAGACACGAGAGGACAATATCAAATCTGCTGCACGGAACTGCCATTAGCAGTTTTAAACCCAATTAACGCTGCCAAATAGCCGGTGCTGAAAATCGTCTCGATATTAAAATACCCGAAAAAGTTCTGAAAAGAATAACTAATTCAAGGGCGTAGTAAAGATCCTTACGAGAGGATAATAAATGAGAACTCTTGTTCTGTTTGTATAGTGTGGATGATTAGAATTTTGACTTCTCCATTTCATTTCTCTTGTACAATAAATTTGTGTTTTACAACATTTCCTTGGCAACGGAAGAAAAAAGTGAGAAATATTTTCACAAAAATTGGATCTCGTCCGACTTAAAAAAAAATAACCTTATAAATTGTTAATACGAAGTGCAGTAGTTAATTAACTCGTTTGTATAATCTGGGAAATGGTCGATTTTTCATTCAGATAATGTTTCATTATAGATTTGGAAATTTAAATACAAAGAAAATAAATTTTACGTTACTGTGTACACTATGTCTCTTCATCAAGATTAGAAACCGCCTCATTGGATACATCTTCGAATACGAAATATAATTTAATGAGCCGAAAGCATATCTTACCAAAAATTCAGCTAGATACGCAAAAGGGCATTGCGCATCGTACTGGTTGAATCCTATGAAAATGCATCAATTATATTTTTCATTACATGACTTCATTTCATTCAACTCTTTTATATTAGCATTAGTCATAATAATAAAAGATAATAGAACAGATTATTTTACACTGTCATTTTGTCGTAAATTTAAACCTCCGTTAGTCGCAACCGTTCGTTTTCATCCTTAAATGGTCACAATATATCTCGCGGATATAAAATATATTCTATCATTTCTTCATTTGGTTTTGATAATTTTTCCCTCATAACTATTATAATTAGTCTTTATGAGAATCTAAATGAATATTCTGCAAGAAAAATTCAAGTTGTAACGCGTTAAAAGCGGTAATAAACACAGACTGCATATGCATCTATTAGACAATGCGACTACCGGAGGGTTAGTTTTAATTTTTAAACGAAATATGTTTTAAATATCTATGAGTAACAAAGTAATATATGAAAAGTCTTATTTGAATTAGTTTATTAATTACATCAGAAAAAACATTTTAATAGGGTTTATTGTCAAACTATCGATATTGAATCAAAATACCGTTAATTAAACCTTAAAGGCTTATTGCAACATCTGTGAAGCGAATAGTCCTTATTATGCATAATACACACAATGTAAGGCAAGGTACAAAATTTATATTACCGACGAAAGTATTTTACTAATTTGAAAAATATCACACAGAAACAGAGCAGATGAACTTTTCAAACAAATAAGAAGCATTGGACTTCACATTGCAGCTTTATATGTATACTTAAAGGAAAATTTGTTGAGATAAATAATATACGTAACATTAAAAGATTCAATTTTCAGAGAGAATTTTAGAATCTCTGCTTTATGTGTGTAATGCATAAGGAAACATTACGAACTTTTAAAATGACAGGTTATGCGGTATAATATTTTCAAATAAAAAAAACTTAGATTTTTATTTATTGAAACTTAGATTATTATTATTATATCAATATATAAACTATTCATTTCTCATAACAGACAATGCAATATTCTTTTTGTATAAAGAATGTTTGTTTTTTTATTTCAATTACTCTATGATGCGAATCAGCTCCAAAATGTTCCCATGACCTTATTATACTACGATCCCCCCCCCCCTGCCTTTCTTGTGAATTGCCGAGTAGTTTAAAAATAACATTAACAGTTAGCCAGCAAAAAATAAGACAATTTTCCTAAAATCCACAATTAAGAATCACTTTATCCATGCAAAGTGTTGATTCACTGAACTAGAATCATATAAACAAAACAAAAAGCATTCTGATCTGATTTATCAACATAAGAAAATCTTTTCAGAAATGATTCTTATATTCAAAAATAAGCTAACCACAGTAAATGATAAGCAAATAGACATGTGCTTCAGATCTCGCAGATCTGTGATCAAATTATATATAGATCGAATTCGGTTGAACGAGATATTCTCTGTTCAAACAAATCTATAACTAAAGAAACGACAAAATAATCTATTTTGGCACAGCCCTAGAATATTAAAATAATTATATTCTACCAAAATAAAAATCTACATTGACATTTCATCGTAAAAAGACACTTTTCAAGTATCTGTACACGCAGTTGCTGCAAGATCCATATCAGTCTTCGAATGACAATGCCGAATCCTTATGACGACAGCCACGATCAACTCTTCATTAAATGAAGTTCCTACTTCTGGAAATGGTAAAATTTCGAGTAAGGATTCTTTTATTTCATCATTTGGTAACATCCTATCTTTTGTTACAATTTTTGGTAAAACAAAGAATGGCTGGTCATTGGCAGTAGAAAATCTTAACCAAATAAACGCTTTCACCGGGATATTCATAGTATCAGTTCTACTTAAAGTCACATAACAAGAAACATTGCCATTGTCTGGTAAATACTGAAACAACATTTCAAATGACCACGAAGTTGGAAGCACTTTGCAGTGAGTCTGGTAAATCTTTTTAAAGGGCCATGTTTGCCTAGCAGCAATATTATTCACAGAGAAATCATAACAAACTCTATGACCTTGACAGGTCTCCTCTTTTATAATTGCAACTGTTCTATCGTCGCTCATATCGTCTTTAGAAAGCTTCTATCTCTAAAAATCACAAATATTAAGGCATATTGTGCTAAAACGAGAAGATTCTACAGAAAATTCAGTATCAGATTGAGAAAGTTACAGTTTATGTAAAAACTATCGACTTTTAAATCTATCAACATGCATTCTCTGTCTCTACTGAAATAAGATTAAGGAGTCTATTCTGGTACCCCCGGTTGGGTTGGGTTCCGTTGTTAACGTGCGGAACCCAACCCAACTCCCAACCCAACCGGGGGTACCAGAATAGACCCCTAAATATTTTCAAAGAATTATTGCATCCAATCTATTCTAGAGCATTTGTTTAAGACTAAAAACGAGTACACAGAAAACAGAAGGGAGATGCATCTGGTTTGTGATAATCCAGACTAATGTCGTACTAGAGCTACACATTTTTTTTGATAAATCACTGAATTTATTAAAACGCCTTATAAATATTTGACTACATTTTCCTGGCAGCAAAGACTCTATCAAATACATATTGAGCCTAATTCCTACTGGTTTTGTGACAAAATTTATTAATCTTTTACAGTTCGTTAGAAAATGTCAGTGCATGACATTAAATGAATAAATTTAATTCAGCCTTAACTAATTAAATCCAAGAAAATATCGGAGAACGATATGATTCAAATGTGCAGCTTCACTTCGTTTGGCTTGGTAGAGGTCCGACTTTGTAGTTACCAGAGGGCAGTTAGGGATGCTCATGTTGTCAGTATGACAACACTATGCAGTCCTTGAAAACTGGATATGACGAGAAAATGAGCTTTATTTCGAGTCAAAAATCAGGGAAATCAATCCCTACCTCCGCTTCACCGAATCAGTAAAGACCCGATTTAGAGTTTCGAGTCAGGTGGTTACACATTGGCTGTCACCATTTGACTTACTCCTGTGATTAACACCTACTACCAAACTACATGATCCTTCTCTACTATAGACGAGTTTTCCGTTTTGTTTACTTACAATAAAAATATTGACTTTATTTTCATTACTTTTGGACTTCCGCTTTGAAGATTATATTGATTTAGCATTACACCGGAATGACGTAGTTACTGCATTTAATGTAAATAAACAAAACAGAAAACTCGTCCATAGTTCATTCATTCAATACCCAGGAGAGCTGACTCAATAAAAGTTTTAGAGTATAGGTTGGCAGGCAGATAGATATGGGGTCTATTCTGGTACCCCCTGGTGGAAATGGAGTCAAAATTTACATCAAATATTGAAGGGAAATTCAAATTTTAAAAATTTAAACGTTGCCAATTAAAAGAATAAGAGATAAATGAATAAAAATGTGATGCCCTGGGAAAATAAATAATAAAATAATAAATAACGTTCCGAAAAGTAGAGAAAAGCCTAAAAAACCTCCAGATAAAAATCGTTCTTGATGGCCTGCTTGGTTTCGTGGAACTACCGTGGTTTCCGCAACAAGGTTTTGTCACATTAAAGACTTGATTTATGAAGTGCGTCCCCCCCTGCATTGCACTTCAAGAGACCGACTTGAAACCTGCTGATATTGAAAAAATCAAACGCTATAGCCTTGTCAGAAAAGATAATGAAAATGAATCTGGTCGAGCGTCTGGAGGGGTTGCTCTCCTAGTCTTCCATGATACTCCTTCATCTGTCATCACTTTACATACAAATTTGCAGGCTGTAGCTGTTAGAGTTATGCTTTCCAATTTAGTAACTGCTTGTACTATATGTAAAAGTTAAATTTACAGTGCACAGCCGTTCCTCCCCTCTTAAGATCGTCAACTTTTGTCGCCAAGAGCAAGAAGGCTTGGCGATGTGAGAACATTTTTTTTGGGTGCGCAGTGACCATTTTATTGTTGCCTTGTGGACGCAATGTTTGCGGCATCTCAATTGGGTTCCGGGCAAACTTTTTAAACAAAAAAACACATAAGCGGCTTCGCTTTCAGAAAAGCGGGAAATTAGTAGCTTCGCTTTTTCAGTGAATGCTAGGAATCTAGGTTTTTTTTTAATTCCAAAAACAAGAATTTCAGCACGCAATGCCTGTGGCATTGCAAGTGTGTCCCGGGCAAATTTTTTAAAATAAAAAAACATCAGCGGCTTCGCTTTCAGCAAAGCGGGAAAATAGTAGCTTCGCTTTTTCATTGAATATTATGAATCTAGGTTTTTTTTTTTAAAAATACAAATTAAGTTTTATTCAAATTCAAAGCAATCGACTAATGAAATCGTAGATAGCACATACCTGACCAATAAAATCGCAACTCTGAAACGCGAAATAATGTGATTCCTTGCTCGAACAAGACACGAATAGGAACATTCCTGCGCAACCAAAACAAATGTTCTGACGTCGCCAATCCGTCTTCTGCTTGGCGGCAAGGAATTGGCGAAAGCGGAGAGAAAGGGCTTTGCACCGTAAAATTTACTTGAACCGCACCCTATACTTGCCGCCGAGTACTAATGTCAATGTCACAGATGTCGACAAATTAGTAGATGAATTGTCTACTCCTTTTATCATTATTGGGAATTTTAATGGTCATAGCCCATTGTGGGGCATTAAGAAAACAAATCCTCGTGGACGACAAATTGAGTAATTCATTAATACTCACTCCCTTTGCCTACTTAACAATGGAAAAGACGCCTACTTCCATCAACGAAGTAGAACTTTCCACTCTTTGGATCTCGTACTATGCACGGCGTCTCTTGCTCATAACTTTAACTTTAGAGTTGGAATTGACTTGCGTGACAGTGACCATTTCCCAATTTTTTTGGACCGTGTGAATGTCGGTTCTAACGATGCTCAACGTCCAACACGCTACTTGTTTCTTAGAGCTGATTGGACAAATTTTGCATTAAGAGCATTGATTACTCGCAACATGGTGGAGGGTGAAAATCTTAATGAAGTAGTCACCTTGGTTACTAAAACCATCATTTCAGCTGCAGATGCCAGTATTCCCAAATCGGGACTGAGCTTCCCTAAGAATAGGAAACCATGGTGGAATAAGCATTACACTGATACCAATCGTAACCAAAGAAAAGCCTGGAATGTTTTCCGGTGGCATCCAACCTCGGCTAATCAAATAGCTTTTCAAAGAGCTAAAAGTATATCTTTCTTATTACTTTCGTATTATATCAAAAGACAACCATCCTTTACGTGAGACATTATTAAATGGCAATAATAATCGCCTCTTCAATGCCCGTCCATCATGCATCCCTCATTTTGGACTGCGTATGCGTAATATACTTCCAGACACTTTTCGTGTTGTAAAGGTTCACACAAATGATTTTCTTGGCCATCCTACATAGATGGAGAACAGCATATCTTACATTAACCCTTTTGGAAATTTTACGAAATCAGACTCCAATAACTCAGTTTTAATTTCACTTTTCAATCAACATCGACAATTTTATCAGTCGTATCAACCAGTTTTTACGGATGGTTCCAAATCCTTGAACCATGTTGGCTGAGCATTTTTTATTAATGATCACGTCGTCAGTTATAAACTACACTTTTACTTCTGTATTCTCTTCTGAAATTACGGCTGTTTATTTTGCACTCAAGTACATTGACATGCATGAAATTAGAAATGCATTTTATACACCGATTCTACGCGAGTCTTGGAATCTTTACGTAGCTCCTTATCTCATAATCCACTCATTAAAGAAGTTAAAGACTTCTATATGCATTTACTTTCAAAAGGGGCCCGGATTCTGTTTCCATGAGTTCCCTCCCACTTTGGCATTGCCGGAAATGAATTGGCAGAGAAAGCTGCAAAATCGGTTACAGAAATCTTCACACGACCAATTGTTTATGCTGAAGTGCGATCTGCCGTTAATCAGTGGTGTTATTATCAGTGGCAAGGAAAAATGGAATATGGAAACAAATAACAAGCTCCATGTCTTTAAACCAATTCTCTCGCAATGGGTTACGAAACTTAACAGACGTTGTGACGTCATGTTAACTAAACTTCGTATTCGGCATACACGTTTGACACATAAATATTTGCTCTTTGCGGAGTCTCCTCCAACATGTAGCCAGTCTGGTGACATACTGACTGTCAAACACATTTTAATAGACTGTGTTGCTTTTAAAAGACATCGGTTGAGGTAATTTCGTTTGTGAAGTATGCAGCAAGACATTTGACAGGAAATCTCATTTAAATGTACATTATCTTGTTCATACAAAAGAAAAAACTTATTTGTGAACCATGCAATAAGATGTTTTCCCAAATAGCGAATCTGAATAAACAATATCGTGTTCAAATAAAAAAAAAACAGCAAGAGTGTGAAACGTAATGTAAAACATTTTCAAAGATGCTTTCTATAATAAAACATCATTACGGTAACACCAAATTAAAAACCAAGTGTTTATGTTATATGTTGTAAATGATTTTCAGGGAAATTTATTTTATTTATACATTATCATGGGGAAACAGAAGAAAATTCATGTGTGTGTAAGATGCGTAAGAATACATTCGTATAGATTTACTTTAAGAAATCGTCACACTATTTATAAAGAAAAAATATATGTAGCGAAAAATGTGCTGTTATAGCATGTTTTCTTGTATCTTTGGATATTCATTTATTTTCATGGAGTTTTATATAAGTTTTATACATACCATAAAGAATTTTTATATGAACCAGAAGATGATGAAATCAGAAACACATCAGAGGATTATGGTGTTGAGCATTTTTACTAAAATGTAATTTCAATGTATTTTGGCTCCCTCATTTAATGAAGAAAAGTCCTTAGTTTTTTCAGCATAAATGTAATGCTGTGTACTTTGCTTTAAGCTGATTATTGCTTATTTATCTATGTAATATTATCTATTTTTTTGTAGTTAAGAAAACTCTTTTACATTTCACTACTGTAAAAATATTTGGACAATAAACGTTTCCAAAGGAGGAAGTTTCACTTTTAAATTGTTTTTCATGAAGCTCGATTTTTTCACATGTACAATGACATGTTTCATAAATTATTTTTTTGATGTTGAGGTTGTTCTCGTTTTCAATCTTTGTAAATTGAGATATACGTTAAAAATGATAAATATATTCGCATATGCAGAAAATGAGTATTTCATGCTAATTTGCATTTGCTTGAAAATTATAATATATTTAACACTCATTGTCTTTTCTGTTGTTTACTATATAAAACTGTTATTGTTATATATTTGCAATTTATAATATGATGATCTAAATTTCTGGAGCATTAACCACTTAACAGTTTCTTTTTTCTGCAATTCTGTGCCCAAAAATAAGCAATTTTTTATTATAAGCAATTTTGTATTCAAATTGGTTTTATTAATTCAAATCAGTAGTCAAAACAGTTACAAGTATTGATTTTATTAATGTTTGGGAATTTTTAATTTCGTGGGAAAAGGGCATAAAAACTGGTTTACACTTGTTTAACTATCCAACACTAAATAGACTGCCAAGAGCCATTAATTAGAAAAATTGCAAAGTAAAGAAAACGAACAGGTCGGGATACTCAGTGAATTAATTGGCTTAGAAAAATGGCCTGCCCGAGCAGTGTTCGGGCAAAACTGTTAAGTGGTTAAGTAAGTGATTTCGAGGAAAAAATAATCCCTTCCCCTCCCTAAGCAAGGTTTTCAATTACGAGATAAATACTCTATGAAAATAAATGTATTGAATATTCAAAGACATAAGAAAACATTTATGAGCACATTTCATACTACATACACTTTTTCTTCTTTATAAACAGTACGACGAGATTAATTCTCTATCCAATCGATTCTACGCGAGTTGTTGAATAATGTTCATTGAATTTATTTGTATTTCCCTAGCGTCATAATAAGAATTTTTCGAACCCACATTTAATTTATGAAGATGCGATAATACAACGAAAATTATAAATAGGAAAGAAAGAAATGAATAAAGAACTCTTCAATTTCATATAAATATGACGCAAAATTTTCAAGAAATACGTTATTATTACAGTTTATATAATCTATAATGAAAAGGATGGTTATAACTCCTTAAATAAATTTAATATTCTATTTTTTTCTCTTCATATATGCTACGCTAAAATTCCACAAAATGTTTTTTTAAAACCATATACTTGCAATAAATTAAAATAAGTATTAGGTTGATTCTTAAGAAATTCCTTCGAGTTTTTTCCGATATCCATAGACAACATTTAATGGAAATAAATATCACTAAGCGTCAAATGTATACACTTTATTTTTTGAAACATTAAAGATTATTGTTTAACCCCTTTGTCGGATTTTTTTTTCGAATCTCCGATAAAATGACTATGTTTTCCATTCAAGGCCGAAAATCTCACTCCGAAAACATGAAGAAAGTTTGACTATTTGTCCATTTCTTAGCAATATTCAAAAATATAAAAATCAAATAATCGCGAAATGTAACGAGAAGTGTAAGTAGCGACGGATTCATTTTAAGCGATGCAATATTTCTCTTCGTCGCATGTCATGCGACGCCAACCAAGAGGGGGTTAAGCCGTCCGATGCTATTATTTTCTTCATAAATTTCTCGTTTAAGGAAGAATATCTTTGATTCGGAAATTCAGTTACTTAGAATAGTAACAGCAATCGCGTATTTTCTGGTCTAGCTTCCCAGATTATTTCATGTCAGTGCCCGTTTCAGTAAATGTTGATCTCTATTGAACAGAAGAATTGAAAATGAAATAAACACTGTGTTTTCTGAATAAGGTTATATTTAATGTTCGTAGATTTTATTAAATAAACGATGCAAAAATTTGTGTGCCTTCTTCCAACAAAAATAATTAAACGATACAGAACAGAAAATAACTTCAACGAGTTCACTATTCCAAGAATACAATCATAAATTAATAATATAGAACTTTCGATTCTACCAAAGGATATTTCCTATAAGCAAAAGCAATATAGAGATCTATAACTTTTTGCAAAAGTATGGTCACGAAAATATGTAGTATTTTTATCAAAAATATTATGAATTCTCTTAAATCTCTAAGCTCAATACAAAGAAAATAAATACTAGCATGTGATTCACATAAAAAGATGTAAAGCAATATTTTTCCAATATTTTCGCTATTACAAAAGAGCATTATTTATTTAACCACTTAACAGTTTTGCCCGAACACCGTTCGGACACTGCGAAAGGGAATTCCCTGATTTACCCGAACACTGCTCGGGCAGGCCATTTTTCTAAGCCAATTAATTCACTGAGTATCCCGACCTGTTCGTTTTCTTTACTTTGCAATTTTTCTAATTAATGGCTCTTGGCAGTCTATTTAGTGTTGGATAGTTAAACAAGTGTAAACCAGTTTTTATGCTCTTTCCCCCCGAAATTAAAAATTCCCAAACATTAATAAAATCAATACTTGTAACTGTTTTGACTACTGATTTGAATTAATAAAACCAATTTGAATACAAAATTGCTTATAATAAAAAATTGCTTATTTTTGGGCACAGAATTGCAGAAAAAAGAAACTGTTAAGTGGTTAAACAGAAAAGGAATGCGAGGAAATTGTCACGTCAAATGTAATGATGTTCCTATATGATATCAATACTTTATACATGGAGAAAAATAGTGTCAGCTTATTTCGATGACGAAGGTAAAAACTGAAAGTTAATTGTAGAAAAGAAATTATACACGAAATCAAATTATTATCTACAAAATCAATTTCAAAGAAATTTAGTGGACTTAATGAAAATTTAGCATGGATGACTTAATAAAAGGATGGGAAAAATATTTAGCAAATAAAAAATAAATTTCAAATATGGCCACAATAAGGCGTATTACCTTGAAACCCGAAGTGCACATTCAAATTTTTTCGACGTATTGCAGTAATTGTTATAAAACCTACGAGTACTCGAGGTGAGTTTGTTGCGGATAATGGTAAGGTGACCAACTTTTGACTCCAACAAAAGGAGGACACAAATAAATCTGAGCTAAAAATATCACAAATAAAAGAAACATTTAATTCATTGCAATAAAATAATACAGAATACACTATAATATGATAAATGCATAATAAAAACATTTCAAATATCATTTATTGCAAACTTTTCGAGGACTGTCCTCCCTAAAGGATGACTGTAGGTCACCCTAATAATGGTGCTTGTATTTAATGTTTGAATCTTTGTTCTCTAATTGAACAGTAATCTTTTTAACTAAATATGCAAAAGCGAGTTTCCACCCTCTTCCATGATGAACAGAAAATGATCCTGTTCCTTCAACTTTTATAATCGTACTAGCTCAATGGCCCGGCGTTGCACGGGCAATCTTGAATAATGGGATATTCCCGGGCGGAGAGAAATGAGATCACGTGAGGCCTTGGAATCCATATTTTTCATATGCCCGGCTCCGTTTTCTTTTCAGCAAATATTGTCACTTACTGTCCCCAACAAATGTAAATATTCTTTCAAATCTAGTCTTTTTATTACTAATTTTCATATGCCCGCCTCAGGTTTATTTTTTTACACATATTGTCGCTAACGTAAACGTTACGTTTCCCCCAAAACGTAAAAAATCCTTTGAATCCTACATTGTTTAATTAAAATTTTTAAATCCAACCTTTTAATTATCTTATAGTTAATAACCCAGCATTTCTCGGAATCCACATTTTTTCATATGCCCGCCTCTGTTTTTTTCCCAACAAATATTGTCACTAAGCTTCCCCAACAAACTTAAATCTGTTTTGAATCCTCTCTTGTTGGATTAAAACTTTCAGTTCTAGACTTTTTACTACCTTAAAGCAGTTTGGTTTGAATGAAAACGCGAGAATTCTTATGTTTATAAATTAAAACAGATTAGCATGATATTTGTTTTGCAAAAGAAAAAATAAAACGAATAATAATGAAAAAAACGGATAAAAATGAATACATATTTTCCCCCAACAAACGTAAATGTTGCGAAACACCGTACGACAAAAAAAAAGAAAGAAAAATGAAGGAAAACGATTCTTTTTCAATTGTTAATAAATCCAAACACAGAAGCTCTCTCAAAAAGAAATACCAACTTCCGTTAAATAAATAAAAAAGATGCAACACCGGATGCGAAAACTAATAATAGGGGAAAAAAGAATCCGCCGTGAATGAATTCACCATTCTGCCAATAGATGGCAGCACGTCAATTCATTCATTTTGAAGTTTTTAATTAATATCTTTTTAACTAATTACAATTTCGGAATTTAAATAGTCGAAATGGATTCCTTGAATTATTTTCCATCTTTTGGTACTTACGTCTAGTTTCAGGATTCAATGATTCGTGAGAAGATAGAGGGACATACATACATACATACGTCTGTTGACGTTCGAATTTTAATATATAAGATTTTGGAGTCCCTTAGCAATAATAGAACCTGTTCGAAGCCCTTGAAAGTCCGAAATTTTCATAGAGCAGCTGATGTGAAATCATCGTTTTGAAAAAACAAGTTAACACGTTAGTCGCCACAACGCGCCTCTGAATTTCGAACCATCTATCTAATTAGATGATTCCTTCTCTACTTTCTCATAACTACAGTAGAGAAGGGGTCATCTGTTAGATAGTAGGCATGGATCTTTTCTGATCGCCGTGTGAATCTTATTTGATTCACGTGGCGATTAATTTCTGTTAACTAATAAAGTGCGATCTCCTCAACTCGAAGCCATTATGAGTAAATGAAAAGGAGTTCTTCGCGAATGATTGTGAGTTTTATAGTAGATGATTTCAGATACTCAGGAGTTTTTATTTGAGTTGGAGGAGGAGAAATTTTGAAATATTTTTTCCTAATACGACTTTTTAGAATATAAGAGATTTTATTTACACAGCTCGGTATTATTTAGAGAAATTAACGTCCCGTCTTGAAGCTATACGAGATCTATTTTGGGACAAACTCGCTTCCAGGCGTCCACGCTAAACAACTCTAGAACGTTCCCAAATACCAAAGAATTATAGAATAAAGAGGAAAAAAAACAAAAAAACATAAAGGCGCAGTTCGGGTGCGCGCCGTAGATGGGATAAAATTATAAAACAAGTGTTTCGTATTAATACGTAATTTAATTATCAATCTCTTTAATACAATATTTACACAGAGTAGTATAATGGTTACAGAAGAGATAAATAACAATCTACCATAGGCCCTTACTGCATGCCATAAACTTGTGCTCAAGCTCTTTAAAATGACACCAGAATCAACCTCGTAGCTGAACGCGTTTCCACGCTACACTTATTTATAACCTTACAAAAAGCTAATTCATAAAAATCACGCTCATGCGCCTACTCTGGTACGATGACGTCAGGAGCAAAACAAATACTATGCGACAAACTCTTACAGATATGATCTATCCGTTGCGGGGTCAACCATTCTTTTCGCATTATTAATATCATAGTTATTAGCGATACAAATCTGACGGTATTTTGTCACACAAGAAAGTTCGACCGACTATCACTGTAACGAGCGGAAAGACGTTTTCACGTCAAAAGAGTTCCTCTCAACAACTTCAGATTTAAATGCTTATAAATGACTTATGAGATTAAGTCGGTGTTTGTAATGTTACATTGTTAAACAGCATAAGTTCAATAGCTGCAAATATTTACCAGAGGGATAAGTCAAACAATAGGATTTATCAGATTAGAACTGTATCATTTAGGTTCACACGCACACAAACATTGTCTTTTATATATAGAGATAAGAATTTAGATACTCAGAAGGATTTATTTGACTGGGAGGACATGGAGAAGAGTGCTTATACTGGAGCAATACTTAAGATCCTCGTAATGCTTACCTCTGTGCTTGTACAATACTGTGATTCCTGTGTGTTCGGACTCGGTAAAAATGATTTACCTGACTTCGGATTGCCTTAACTTAAAATCTGAAGAATTGTGTGCGATTTCTTATTTCAGACAGAAATCCTGACACTTTTTATCATTCGCTTTTAACTTTAATCAGATATTAAATGAAATAATATATTAAAACATAACATCCTGCGGTTATCTACAGTTTAAAATAGCTGATACATCTTTAATGCCACAATGACATGTCTAGCAGTACCCGCACGGAGTTACCCGCGACATGAGTATTATCATGTCTGTTCTCGGGATCTTAAAGCATCAAAGGGGAAAAATTAGTTTGAACTTGGGAAGATGCGCATCGGGCCTGCCAGGCCCGGAGGCTGCAAGAATTTATTACAGAAAATTAACCTCTGAACGAAAAAATTCGACATTCACAGTAGCTGCATTCAAGGTCGTTTACATTCTGATCACAGGTATTTCAAGAATTTCCCCTCATTTGTTATCTCAGAAAGCAGATGGTCGAGCCTCATAAGCCCGATTCACGCGCTCGCGATTCTGTGCAGGATCGCTAAAGAGAACAGATAGATCGCGACAATTTGTCGCTATTCGAATTACAAGTATGAGATGTAAAGATTAGAAAAGATTTTAGCTGAAAATCAATTAATTAAGAATCGAATAACTAAGAAAATAAAGAAATTGTTGCTGTTGAATTAGTTAGAGATCATAAGTCGGTTTCAGAAAAGGAATTAGACAATGAGTTGGATATTTGTGAGTCCACCGATTATTTAGAAGAAGGCTAGACTTAAAAAATGATGTATTAAACGGTAAGATAGATGGAAATAACAAATGGCGTGAAAAAGAACCTCTCAAAAATATGATAACTTTTACACACAACATCGTCATACAACTACCCGAAAATTTTGGTGACGCAAAAGTTGTAAAATGGGTTCAAAAGTCTTGGAAATGCTTATTAAATGAGACAGATTGTGCATTACTACTTGTATCCATGTGAATTCAGTTAATTTTGGACGGGAAAGCCAACCTTTTCATAAATATCTTGGAATTACAAGTATTCATCGATCTTTCTCAATTTAATGCGCTTCCCAGAAGAGATTTATCCGAAAATTATTTTATTAATATTTCATATTCCGCACACTAGTGCAACAAATGTCTTCTATTACCGTAAATGTAATTTTCTGCACGTTTTTTTAAAAAAAAATACAGTACCCCAGGCCTACGAAACCCGATGTGCGCCCTCACGGGTTAAGACTGAGTATCACCACCCGACATGACACGTTCATGTCGCCTCGTTCTTTCATCCTGAATTATCTTGTAAACATTGAAAGAGAAAAAAAATTAAGAATTCACAGCACAGATGCTATCTTTTCTTGCTTAAAATGTTTCGCTACAACTTCGGGATAAACGATATTCGTTGTTCTTCCGTTTGGAGCTAGGATGTACAGATTGTGGGCTTTTCCAACTCTTGAGCAACCGACGTACAGTTGACCATGAGAGAAACAGGGCTTGAGAAGATCGAGTCTTACAACTTTTAAGGATTGTCCTTGTGCTTTGTTGATGCTCATTGCGAAACTTAAACTAACAGGGAATGGAATGCGTTTAAATTGGAATCGGAAATCCGAAGGAATGCTCGGGATTTTAGGAATAAAAACGTCCTCACCAGCGGCATGTCCAGTCATTAATTGTGACTTCAGTGATATTCGGCATCAGTTTCTTAATACAAAGTCTTGTTCCATTGCAAAGTGAAGGTGGATGAAGATTCCTGGGAAGCATTATTGGTGCCCCAATCTTAAGCTCCAATCTATGTGAATGTACTCCAGATGGCTCCAATGTGTTTAAAAACTCTGATGGGTATTTAACAGCCTCATTCGTATCACATGTAGTGTCAATAGATTTGTCTACTTGAACGCTGCGAGGCAATTCTTGTAAAAGATGCTTATTCATGTTGCTGACATCTTCATTTCTTGAGGCAAGAATTGCTCTTTGGCACAACCATGAGTGGTAAAAAAGTGCTGTGAATAATTTGGAAACATTGCTTCCTTCAGCTCCTGTTGAGTTTTCACAATCCTTCCAGTTCTTCGCATCGCTATGTACCCATCTTGATTATCCGGAGTAATGGCACCATTTCCCAGTTAAAGTAGGTTATCTGCAAATTGCTGGGCAGATAGATCACTGTTGAGATGAACTCGCATATTTGTTGTTAGTCCAAGTCTCTGAATGCCATTCCATAGGTACGATTATTTTAAACAGGCTTGCATTTCATCCGCCCTGGTTCCACGGGGGAAAATCGGAAGTGTCTGTCGAATGTCTTCAGCCAACACCATGGTAACGCCTCCCATTCTGTAATTGTTACGCCTGATGTCTTCAAACGTAGCTTTGTGGGACATAGTGCAACTTGAAAGCCGAGTGAGCTGTTCTCCCTCCAGTCAATAGTGTTGCGGCAATACCAGATGAAGCAACGGCCTGGGTAAACTCGTTTCTTTGTCGTACTTTAGCCAAAAGAAGAATGATCAGAAAGATAATAAGATATGAAAGCAAAATGTATTAAGATATTAACTCAGCTTTCAACAATGAAAGATAAACAAACAATTAAATATTTGTTTAAACAATGAAAACGTTTTGAATTGCGTTGCAACAATGAAAAATATTGCTGTAAATTATACCAAAACTATTTTTAAAAATTTATTAAAATTAGGAAAAATATTGTACGGATACTTTTTCGTTTAGAACAAACTTTTAGACGTTTAAAATAAACTTCATTAGAACGGAAATTGTTTGTTCTTTTTTATGGTGTATCTATTTTCTTACTACGATTATTAGAAAAAATGCAATGGAGAAATGCGTGAGAAAAATCACTCAAAATGCCACAAAATATTAAATAAAAAGTTTTTTAGATTGAATTTTAAAATTCGGGCTTCGAGGTGCATTGAGTCACCATCAAGGCTACCTGTGTGCCAAATTTCAGGGCTGTAAGTGCAATATTTTATATCTAAACTTCGCACACGCACACACAAAACATTGCCTTTTATATAGAGAGATATATATTTATTTCAGATATTCAGAAGGATTTATTTGACTAGGAAGAGGAGAAATTTTGAAATATTTTTTTCCTAATACAAACTTTTAGAATATAAAAGAGATTTTATTTACGCAGCTCAGTATTGTTTAGATAAATTAACTTCCTATCTTGAAGCTAAACGAGATCTATTTTGTGACAAACTTGCGTCCAGACGTCCACGCTAAAATAACAAGAGAATGTTCCCAAATACCAAGGAATCCTAGAATAAAGACGAAAAAAAATAGTTCCCCTCAAAACTTTTAAATGCTTATAAATGACTTCCGAGATTAAGACGGTGTTTGTAATGTTTCATTGTGAAACAACATCAGTTCAATCGATGCAAATATTTACCAGAGGGGCAAATCAAACAATATGACTTATCAGGTCAAAAGTGGTATCATTTAAGTACAATCCAAATGCGAAAGATTCCTACGTCGAGTTGGGACGGGTGACAAGCCTAACATTTACAATTTTTGATCTCTTAAAATGGCGGTCAGGCTGAAGTCAGTTATCGTTACCTCGAGCATTAACAGAAGAAAAATTAATATTTAGAGAAGTTTTAAAGTATTACGAAAGTGTTAAACATTCAAAATTTTTCGTCATTTTCATTACTTGTAACAAACGACGATCGCAATTAAGTAAAGAGAGATGGAATTTGATATATTTGATAAATCTGATAATTCAAATTAATTACACGTCTTATTTAACTTATCATGTTTCATGCTTGTAAAGATTGAATTTTATAATGGATTTTCACTATTTCCTGAATTGCAAGATTTTCGAAATATTGTATAATTATGTGTTCCCAATGACAATACACTATTTTAATATTTTCAGGACTTAATTATCACTTAATAGATTAATTCAATTTTGATTTGATGCGAGTGGTGCAATCTGGTAGTGAATTTGAGAAAACTGATTTCGAAATTCAATAATATTTATACTAATGAATTATAAATTGAGGATTAAAATAGAAATTATTTTTTAGCACAGAAATAAAGCTGTGTCCTTAAAATCAAATTTTATGATATTTACATTGAAGTTTAACTCATGAACAGCTAGAACAATATATTACGAAAAGAGCATTGACAGCGAGCCTATTGTATAACCTTAACAGAGTTACACCCGTCCTGCCTTAGCACTCAGGGACATTGAATGACAGTCACTGCAATAGCTCGAGTACTGAAGCCGGAGTCCTAGTAGCCATCACCAGCCACGGCCCAACCCCTCCCATAGGAGGTACGTACTAGGGGGTAACTCGACCCCCGCCATAATTGTACCTCCAGGAGAAGCGAGGCGATGCTTACTTATCCGCCGGCTTCTCATCCACATACTCGTGGTGCCTCCCGGGGGGAGCCTATTGTATATGAGCCCTTATTTGCAACAAACCTCGCGTCTGTGAAAAAAGGGCAAGTTTAGTTTAGTTTAGTTATATTAACGTCCCGTTTTGAAGCAACACGAGGGCTATTTTGGGACGGACCTCGTAATTTTGAACCTCGGTCAGATGACGAGGACGACACCTGAACTGGCACCCCCCTCTCCAAACTTCCACGCCACACCAACGGGAGGACGTTTGACCACTACGTATGATTTAGCGTGCAACAGGCCCCATACACGGCGGATCTTCAGTGGAATCGGGTCTCGAACCTGGAACCCTCCGGCCCCAAAGCCGAGACCTTACCACTAGGCCACCGCGGCCTCGAAAAAAGGGCAAGAGTCGGAGATTAAGTTTGGGCGTGTTGCGCAACCTTTAAATCAATGTGCATAGTTCGTTGTAAATTTGGAAATGAGCCGCAAACATTGGCTGAAAGAGGTCGTTGTGCTTGGTCCGAAACGGGATCAAAAAGTTGCTGTTAAATTCAAGGAGGCCGGAAATAATCTACTGTGAATACAGTACTCAAGAAATGACGTTTATCGCAAGCAATTATTTCCTGTAGAGGCTATAATGGTCGTAAGACTAGCCTTGAGGAATCAACCGCATGTCCTGAGATAACGGGCTCCAATTTCAACTGATTCGCAAACTGATATCAGAAATTTGTTCTCGACCACATCCATCTATTTCCGAGAGCTGAAACAAGTAGAAATAAATATTCAGCCCTATATCCAACATACTCACAACGATCTTATCAACCAAAGCATTAAGAGTAATGTTTAATGCCCTGAAGTATCCTCACAGCATCACGTAGCAGAATTTCTTGCATTTATTTAATATAATATAATGCAAATCACAAACCTTCCCATTGCCATACGATTTTATTTAATCTCTTAATTAGATACCACCACCCATTTGGGATATTTTTATTATTTCAATTTATTTAGGATACTTGAGACATTTAAGCGTGTCCAGGTGATTTTTGTATTTAAAATTAATTGTTACGCTGACTTAAATACGTATTTAAATAGCGAAACTTCTGTAATTCTATGGACGTGTCGGAGATGACATTGTATGTTAAGAAGTTAATAAAATTCGCAAATTTGCCAAACTTTATGAAAGAACTCTCCATATGTAACAATTACCAGAACAAAGTAAACACCCACAAGACAACAAAGCAGAAACATACTTCGGAACATTTCCTATGTACAGTGGGAATCCATATTATGGGGGATAGAGTTACCGGATTCGGAACAACGCCTAGATTGGACTGGTATCTGATTTATAATTAAATATCTGGATCGTAAAATAGGTCAATTATGTTTTAACGATGCAAATGTAGTGTGTGTAATCAATTTTAAGAGTTGCTACATGATTATAGTTAGAGAACAAATGCTTACAATTAAACATCATAAATAATTTAACAACAAATTGATACCCCTTTCACTGTTTCAAAGTATCAAAATATGTTATCATATCCTCGTATAGGAAACATGTTTAACTAAAATTTACTATAATAATTTTATTGAAAACATTTCAAGATAAGGTTAGGATAATTTTTGTGTTTTTGTCTAAAAGTAACTTAGATTGAACCACAAATAGTTACTTAAACTGGACTGTTTAAATAGCTGGGATCATTATCAAGAACTAAAGGGATTGCCTAGAAAGAAGATATAATCACTAGTAGATCTAATAAACTGGAACAAGTCGAAACAAGGGGAAAGCAATAAAAAGACGTAAAATGTTAGTTGAAAAAGCACAAGAACTGAAGTTACGAAGTTTTGTGTCGTATGTGAGGCAAAAAAGGAAGAAGAACTGATAAAGTGCATAAAATGTCATACTTGGGTTCGTACAGGGTGCGCCGATGAGAATGCATTAACCAAATATATTTCTTTTTAATTGTAATGAAGGAAATTAGTGATCCTATTTGGGACACCAGTAGAACAATCTGAGCAAACCGTTTCTCTTATTAGATCGATGACACACGCTTTTTAAAGCTATTTTTCCCCTGCTTTAAAGAGTATTTCATAAGAAATTAATTTGATTCTTTTGAAGATAAGTAAACAACAAAAAAATTGTACTACTTGTTTTTTATTAAAATTACTTCTCTTTCACTGTACATTAAAAATGTCCATGAAGTCCAAATTCAGCAAACTTCCCTAATTTTTTCATACAAAATGAATGAGGCCGGAGGGTTCCAGGTTCGAAACCCGATTCCCCTGAAGATCCGCCGTGTATGGGGCCTGTTGCACGTTAAATCATACGTAGTGGCCAAACGTCCTCCTGTTGGTGTGGCGTGGAAGTTTGGAGAGGGGTGCCAGCTCAGGTGTCGTCCTCGTCAGCTGACAGTGGTTCAAAATTACGAGGCCCGTCCCAAAATAGCCCTCGTGTTGCTTCAAAACGGGACGTTAACATAACTTAACCAATCATACAAAATCAATGATAAAAATACTAATCAAAAATAATTTTTATTAACTAAAGAATTAAAGCTATACCAAATCAAAATTTATATTACCAAACTGGAAAAAAAAACAAAGTTTTTAACGAAATTATCACAAAGTTAGAAAAAATTACATCTCATAATCCGAAAATAAAACGAAGTCCATCAATATAATAACAATCTTGTAAATTCAAATTCATTGTAGATGTTGATCAAATTACAAATATAATTAACTTTAAATTTACTCGAAATTTAAAGTCATATATTAAAATAACTATATTTGTATAATTTACGGTCAAATAAAATATTTACAAAACATACCAAAAAATCACAAAAACAAAGTCGGAAAATTTATGGTCCAAATGTTTAAAATGGAAATTAAAAAAAAACCGTAACGATGCCCAGGATATAAAACTTCTATTGAAAAATCAACAGTAAAACAACATTAAATTCTATCCATCTTTGAATGCATAATTCATTTCGAAAATAACTTACTAAATTTCCACTTCGAATTTATACTAAGCACCATTCGCGACCAAAACCTTTAACCATAGCATCATAACAAATACACAAATCTTACTTGCACCAAACAGTTCATACACCTGGGAACCATTATATACTTGAACATAACTACATATAACGGAAATAACACAAGCAAAGTGGGATACAAGATAGACTTCAGATCAGGAAATGCTTTACAAAAAATAATTGGCATAGTTAGAAACTAAAATAAAAGCAGAAATATTTTTTTTATTAAATTTGAAATTCATATAAAGTAAAACTAATATGTCGTTTTCAGATCATCGTAAAATTTTTCAACGATTATGTAAAGAATGTTGCTTAAAAGCAACATTCCTTTTCCAACCAGATCTCTTTGTCTTCGTTGCCAAGGGCAGAAAAATAAAAGTCCATAGAAAATCTGCAAAAAAAAAAAAGAGTAGTTGGCATCGCCGAACCCATCACATAAACAGTTAGGACTATCAAGCAAATTGAAATGGAATGCAAAAAGATGCAAAAATCATCATTTTTCTTTACTATTTTTGAATTATTAGTTTTTAAAGTTTTTCTTGACAACTGGATCAGCCGCTACTTTGAGAATTATCGAACCCTCTATTGCGTTTCTTTTCAAACACACTTACCATCGTCTGTTTTTCAGTCTCTTTCATCGAAGGGTGCTAGTGAACTAGATTTAGTTTAGTTAGTCATATTAACGTCCCGCTTTGAAGCAACACGAGGGCTATTTTGGGACGGACCTCGTAATTTTGAACCGCGGTCAGATGACGATGACGATACCTGAACTGGCACGCCACTCTCCAAACTTCCACACCACACCAACCGGAGGACGTTTAGGGGTCTATTCTGGTGCCCCCGGTTGGGTTGGGAGACGTCACTTTTCCCGTTGTTAACGTACAAAAAATGGCACGTCCCCCAACCCAACCGTGGGTACCAGAATAGACCCGTTGGCCACTACGTGTGTTTTAATGTTCAACAGGCCCCATACACGGCGGATCTTCAGTGGAATCGGGTTTCGAGCCTGGAAAATCTCCGGCCTCGAAGACGAGACCTTACCATTAGACCACCGCGGACTCACTTGTCGACTAGAAAGTTTTAGTTTTTAGTTTTAGTTATATTAACGTCCCGTTTTGAGGCAACACGAGGGCTATTTTGGGACGGACCTCGTAATTTTGAACCTTGGTCAGATGACGAGGACGACACCTGATCTGGCACCCCCCTCTCCAAACTTCCACGCCACACCAACGGGAGGACGTTTGACCACTACGTATGATTTAACGTGCAACAGGCCCCATACACGGCGGATCTTCAGTGGAATCGGGTCTCGAGCCTGGAACCCTCCGGCCCCAAAGCCGAGACCTTACCACTAGGCCACCGCGGCCTGTCGACTAGAAAGAGAAAGCCGTAGAAGAAATCTTGCTACACTGTTAAAAATCACAGTAATAAAAGAGAAATTTGCACTGAAACAACTAAAAAAATGTTAAAATTTTTTTTGTCTTTCATTTCTTGAATAAAACATGTTAAAAATACTTTTAAAAATCTTATTTTGTTTTAAGTATGGCTCATGGCTAAAAAACAGTTTGCTAACAACTGACAACACTGGGCTTTATTTCAGAAAAAATTTACTTGATAAAATTCTATAATGTCAAACACAGATCAATTTTAATAAATAATAATATGGATAAGAAATTTCCTTCAACATTGTAGAATAAAATATGGTATTCTCAAGCGTACAAACAAGGTTAGAAAGATGCAGCCTCAAGTGAAAACATCAATGGACCTTATGCACCGTTTGGGTTCGAGAGTATAAAAAAACAGCTGTGGAGGAATAAACAAAACGATCGGCCTATAAGCGACTCAGAAATATAAGCAGTTCTGAGTCAGCTGTTTAAGACTGACCAATGGCTGCCGCCGGCAGGTCACGTGTCGGAGGATGTGACGTCACATGCATAAGGTCCATTTATTTTTTTTATCAGCACCCAAGCTGCCATTTTTATGTTGTAAATTGATTTAATAAAAATTTCAGTATGTATCCTATTGGCAACAACAGGCATTAGAGCTTCAGACATCCAATTTTGTCTTCTCAAGTCTTGAGAATATGTTGCTTAAATACAACACTGGGCTTTTAAGGGATAAAACTGTTCTAAATCGAACATGTAGCTCAAAAATCAATGAGTAAATCATTCTTATTTCCGAACTGTTGCACGAAAGTGGTTGACGGCGGATAGAAAACTTTTTTATTTCTAATAATTTCATTTCTACAAGTCTTGGTCGCAAGTCTTCTGCAACCCTACATAACTTCGACAGTGAAAGCGTTCGAAGTTTCACTAATGGTATAAAAACTTGCAAGGAAAAATATGCCTTATATTGATACGCAGTAACATAGACACTTTGCAGAGGCCAATGGGATTTTCAACTTATTAGTAAGTGTGCTTTTTAGTGCTTCGACTATCTAATTTGGCCCATAGTATTGTGGAAATCTACGTGAAGGAGTTACGCTTTCAAATTAAAGGATGTTTATTAAGATGAAAACATCCGTAAGATATTCTTCTCTCTAAATAAACTCCAAACCATATTTTCCATCAGTGAATAAGCGGACAATTTCATAAATATTTAAAAGAAAGAATCCCTTAAGTAAAAAAAAACAGCATGGCAATTTGCCACTTCGAAAACGTTATGATCATTTTTTATGCTTTTTCCTTAAAGACCTTTTTTATTTGATGTAATATTGTATATCAGGAAGGAAATCTGTTTATATCTGAAGTGTGTGGCAAGCCATTTTTATGAAATATAACAATATTAATAAATATTATTTTGTTCGTTCAATCGAAAAG